>WAAB01023620.1:165777-278896 GCA_013389865.1 Piaya cayana | reverse complement strand
CCTGGAGAATAAAATGTATGCCTAAAATCCCAAAGCGTGGATTTGCTTAGAGGGGAGTGCTGGAACAGCTGCTGACCTGAAGAGTTCTCTGGTGGTATTTTTACCAGGTAAGAGTTTGGTATGTCATATTTGTGGAATTGTAGAATGGTTTGGGTTGTAAGGGACCTTAAAACTCATTCAGTTCCAACTCCCCTGCCATGGTCAGGGACACTTTCCACTGGGTCAGGTTGCTCACAGCCTCATGCAGCCTGGCCTTGAACACCTACAGGGATGGGGTTTCCACATCTTCTCTGGGCAACCTGTTCCATTGCCTTACCACTCACACAGGAAAATATTTCTTCCTGATATCTAATCTAAATCTCCCCTCTTTCAGCTTAAAAACATCCCCCCTCATCCTATCCCTGCACTCCCTGATAAAGAGCTCCTCCTCAGCTTTCCTGTAGGCCCTTTTTTAAGTACTGTAAAGATACTGTATGGTCTCTTTGGATCCTTCTCTTCATGTGTTTGTATAGCCTTTCTCTGCAAGGAAGGACCTGAGGCTACCTGCCTAACACTGATTGTGGGACCTCATAGGTGGTAGGTGGTAGGGGGTGTGTGAAGATCTGCAGGTTGCTCAATGCCCTCTTGATGTCTGTGGGTGTCCTGATCTATCTACGTGTCCTATCCGTGTGTCCCCAAAGCAGGCGGGACAAGGCAATGGGCTTTGAGCAGGACTTGTCCTCATACCAGGGCCACCCTTGCCAGGCAAGGGGAGAGGCTTCGTCTCTGAGACTCAGCATCAAGCATAGAAAAAGCGTCTCTGATATTCTTCACTACTTATGCTTCCCAGAAAGCAATAAGCCTCTGTTCAGGTGAAGCCCTTTTAGAAATACAGGGGCAAGTTCTTTGGAGGGAGCAGGAGGGCCTTGTTGGTGTAGGGCCTGGAATCTGGACTAATCTCTAAATGCAGTAAAACTATGAAATAGTAATGATGTGCTCAAAAGCAAAGCGTGGGTGCAAACTCCACATGGACCTGCTGTCTTCTGGACAACAGTAGGAGCTGGGGTTGTTGCTGTCTTTGGGATTTCCATTCCCCTGTTGGCTGGGAGCAGGAGTAACCTCATGTCTCATATGTACAAGGATTTCTAATCTGGAAAAGAACTCCCTGAAGTTTTCTGCACATCTATGAGCAATAGGACAGTAGTGCAACCATCATTCTTACGCTAACGGCAATGCTGACCTCTCCCAGCCTCTGTAAAGCAAACCAGCTGTACTTACTAGAACACATCAGTCAACTCAATTGCTGTCTTGAATTTTTAATGATTTTTTCCAAATAGAGTACACGCATCAAAATATTTGTTTTAAGTGGATGTTGTCATCCAGTATTTTCCATTTTCTTTTCTATTGAGTGGGTAGCATTTTAAGTAAATACTTGAGATAAGCCATTTTTATTAATAACAGATCTTGGGATACCCTTTATGCCAGTAATATTAAACATGCAGGAGTTTTTCCTGCTAGCCTTGTATGTATATTTTTGTTTTAGGCATTTTCACTTTCATGTTTTTCACCAACATGAACATGTACTGTAATCTCTTTGTAATTTAAAAAAAGGTCTTATCAGACTTTATATATATTTATATACACAAACTTTGCAGAGCTTCACTGGTTGTGAATTAATCTTGTTGATGTAGCCAAGGTAAATGTGTGTCCTTTTCCCACCATTCCCTATAAAGAACAAAACAGAGGTTTGTGTATCAGAATACAGCTCACAGCTCGTGTTCAATTTGTTGCTAGCATTAAGTTGGTCTCAACACCTAAATTAACCAGTTTGCTTCACAGATCTGGCAGTTGATATAGTAACCAGCTTCTTGTTAATTTTTGTTCCAGCTGAGATATAATATCAAACATTAATCCTTTAATTTTAAGGCAGCACGCAACCTCAGTGAGGTTGAATTGTCCACAGTAGCTGAGATACTTCTACATTTTAGAAGAGTCTCCCTCACCCTTTTGCCTTTACTATAAAATTGGTGCCTTTGTGCTAAATTACCTCAAGTTTGCTTTGAATATGGGGTCAGAAACCTGCCAACTGTCTCAGTTTAATAAAACTGTCGCTGGTGTCTTTGGTATGCAGTATACGTCACTCTATTTAAAATACAGCAACCTTGGCTTAGGGGTACTTCTCTTTCCATATTTTACCAGTTAGGATGACATTAAGGATAACTAATGTTACTGACTCATTTGCAGGTGCTTTGAGATCTTGGAGCTAGGCTTTGTTGTTTATTACCGCACTGAGCTGCAGGGCTGTGAACCTTGAAGGTTGCAGAAACACATTTATCAGGAATGCTTTGAGTTTCAGTTTAAGCATCAGAATGATAGAAAGATGAAGTTTTGGCTGTTTTNATATATTTATATACACAAACTTTGCAGAGCTTCACTGGTTGTGAATTAATCTTGTTGATGTAGCCAAGGTAAATGTGTCCTTTTCCCACCAGTCCCTATAATATAAAACAGAGGTTTGTGTATCAGAATACAGCTCACAGCTCGTGTTCAATTTGTTGCTAGCATTAAGTTGGTCTCAACACCTAAATTAACCAGTTTGCTTCACAGATCTGGCAGTTGATATAGTAACCAGCTTCTTGTTAATTTTTGTTCCAGCTGAGATATAATATCAAACATTAATCCTTTAATTTTAAGGCAGCAGGCAACCTCAATGAGG
This sequence comes from Piaya cayana, assembly GCA_013389865.1. Lineage (NCBI taxonomy): Eukaryota > Metazoa > Chordata > Aves > Cuculiformes > Coccyzidae > Piaya > Piaya cayana. The sequence continues at coordinate 276,201 of WAAB01023620.1, read as the reverse complement.
TTGCATTGTCCACAGTAGCTGAGATACTTCTAAATTTTAGAAGAGTCTCCCTCACCCATTTGCCCTTACTATAAAATTCACAGAATCACAGAATCACAGAAATTGGTGCCTTTGTGCTAAATTACCTTAAGTTTGCTTTGAATATGGGGTCAGAAACCTGCCAACTGTCTCAGTTTAATAAAACTGTCGCTGGTGTCTTTGGTATGCAGTATACGTCACTCTATTTAAAATACAGCAACCTTGGCTTAGGGGTACTTCTCTTTCCATATTTTACCAGTTAGGATGACATTAAGGATAACTAATGTTACTGACTCATTTGCAGGTGCTTTGAGATCTTGGAGCTAGGCTTTGTTGTTTATTACCGCACTGAGCTGCAGGGCTGTGAACCTTGAAGGTTGCAGAAACACATTTATCAGGAATGCTTTGAGTTTCAGTTTAAGCATCAGAATGATAGAAAGATGAAGTTTTGGCTGTTTTTTGTTTATAAAAGAGGAAAAGTATTGTAGAATTCTGCTGACTAGGAATTTGTCTTGTTCTCTGACCCTGTTTTACCAGCTACCTCCATTCAACATGATGCTTTCTCTAGTCCTGACAGACAGGATGATCATGGTGGGGTTGGGTAAGAATCCCCATGCCCACATGCCTGAGGCTCATTAAGATCTCCTTCCCAGTAAGGAAAAGAGCAGATCCTGCTCACTCTGCACCATGAGCTAGTGTAGAAGCAGGATTTGTCCAGCATAATGACAACAACAACAAAAAAAAATCAAACTTTTATGAGAATCCCAGCCATAGCTAAAAAAAGTTCCCCATGACCACAGGAGAAGGTCTGTGTATGAAAGGGGCAGTTAGGAAAGCTCGACTGTAATGATCCTACTGCCCTGTGGGTGAGGTGAAATGCTTAAGGTTGCTGTGAACTGGGTAACTCGTAGCACATATTTGGCTGGAGCAGCCTGACCCAGGCTCCTGCAAGGATTTGCTGTCAGCACCAGAAGCCCTGATAGGTGAAAGTTTAAGGGGGCTTGAGGGGAGTAAGGGATTTATCAAACAGGATTATTTCCATCCCTGGAACAGGGGCTGGCTGAGGTCTGAGGGTCTTTGCTTGCGCCCAGTGAAGAAGCCAGGTTTCACCGCCTCACATTCTTTTCTTCAGAAATCATTGCTGGGTGTCATCTAAAGAGGGAATTTTGTTTCGGTGCCAGGGGGGACTCCATGCTGGCATGTGCTGGGAGTTCACCCCAATGCCACGGGGAGAGCTCAGCCTCCACCACGTAGCTAGAGCCTCACACGACCATCAGATGCTCATGTTGGGCATTAGGTCCCTCGCAGAGACGTGGGTTTTCTGCCTCAGTGCATTTTGTCTGACTGCTCCTGACAGGAAAGCGAGCAGCAGAAGCTCTGGCGTAATGCGGTGCGACAGCGAGCCTGTTGCGTTCCTGTGTGGCGAGAACAGGTCTGCCAGCGTGAGGCATCTCCTCAGGTGCAAAGCCTCAAGTCCTTCATGCTTTGGGAGCTTCCAAACTGTCTTCCTTGGAAATCTTGTTGGTTTACAAGGGCAGGGGAAATGAGTCAGCATGTGTAGGGCAGAGTGTGGTCCCGATGGCTCAGTTTCTAAAATAGGGCCATGTCCCACGGCTACCAGTGACAGGACTCCCCACCACTACCAGATGACTGAGGAGGGGCCTGGGGCTGGTGGACTTTCATCGATGCTGCTGTGGGCCACAGCGATGGGGTCACCTCCTGGGAGACACTATCAAACCGATAAACGCAAACCCCAACCAAGGCGAGGGGGATGGGGGGAGGAAAAAAAAAGTTGCAGTTGAGGTTAACGCCGCTCTCCGCTGCAGAGCCGATGACATCAATGTTGCCGTGGCAACAAAATCTTCACTTAGGTATGGTGAGCGCCCTGAGCTTGTGGCTGCCAAGGAAACCCGCCTGAGCTTCGGCACACAGCCATTGCAGCAGTCCTGGGGCCTTCCTCTGCCTCCTCCTCCTCCTCCTGGTCCTGCCCCTGTCAGAGGGGCTCTGGGCTGCACCCTGCTCCTTGTCACTCGTGGAAGTTACGTGGCAAAATTCTTCCACTTTTTGTCCCTGCTGCTGTCCTGGCAGCTCCTGTCAGTCCTGAGGATGATGAGGGATAGCTGCTGTCAGTAGAGATGTGGGGACGTGGCAGCTCTGTGCCTGCCCTTCACCGGCACCATGAGTTGCCTCCTGTCCAGAGATGGACTCCAATGACTTTGCAGAGACTCAAAGCTATTGGCCTCCACTTGCCCATGAGTGAAGTTACTTTGGTTTTTGGGGAACAGTTTGGTTTCACACCAGGCTTGGGGGCCTTGAGGATCTCTTTCCCAGTCAAGTACCAGCCACAAGGCAGCGTGGGGCACGGCCCCATCCCCGGGACAGCTCCAAGGAGGAGCAGATGGGTGGGACATTTCACATTCCCCCGTGGATTGAGGCACAGCACAAAGTGAACTCATCTGCAGCTATTTCTTTACTGGGAGCCCTGCCACCACGCCACAGGCTGGTTCTGTGTCATTTTTCTCTCCGTGATTCAGGTTAAAATCCTGTGAATGCCATCGGCATTGGGGGCCACTCTCCAAAGGAGAATTAGGGAATTCATGAGATGAAACAACAGTGTGTATCCTCCTCCTCCCCCTACTGCTTCTCACCCCTTGTCATCAGTACAAATGAGAAACTCCCCCTAAAGTTTGTTTTTTCTCCTCATAATCCACTGATTCCAGGCAAGAGCAGTCTTTAGTCACCAGGGTAAACCCATGGGCTAACGAGCAGCGGTTGAAGTGAGGAAAAATATTTGGCAAGCTGGTTGGGTCTGAATAAAGCCGTGATTTCAGTGCTGTGCTCAGCTGAAGCCAGGCCAGAGCCTGACCAAGCGTGAGCACCCTGACCACTGCTCCCACAGCAACTTTGCCAGCCCAAAAGGATCCCAAAGGCCTCTTTGGCATCTTGGAAGATCATTTGGTGGCTACTGGCTGGGAAGACTGCCCTGCCATGAATTTGCCTTCAATGAAAAAATATAATCCATATCCTAAAAAGCTGATGGAAAAGGTTGGTTTTTAGCACATTTTTAAAGCAGGCCTGAGTGGTTATTAAGCAGTCTGAGGATTTTTGCTTGTTTTTGGTTTTTTTAAGTGGATATTGAGTACAGGTTTATAAGTTTCAGTGGCAAATAAGGTGATTTATAGTTGCAAATAATGCAACTGCATCACTTCAGACAGGGCAGAGGGCAGCCCTCTGTGAATCTAGCCAAGACCCTCTGGTTGCCTGTCTGCACACTGAGGTACTGATCTAGCTTCGAATTTAGAACTTGGGGATTGAATATTGGTCAAGCTGTTGTTATTTCAGAAAGAAGTAAAAAGAAATTAGTTTAAAAAAAAAAAAAAGAACGGCTCTGTCTAAAAGAGAAACAACTGCTGGCACGCGAGACACTGCTGGCTTTCAGGCTTTGGGGTCTGTGACTAATCAGGCTCTGAGTCGTGCCGCTGCTGGTTGTTGGAAAGGGAAGGAAAGGAAAAGCTCGGCAGCGGCACGGTACGGCAGAGCTGCCAAATCCCACACGGCAGGTGGGAGCCTGCCTGTCGGTGTGGGTAGCCCCCACGGAGGATGCACTGTGGCGGCTGCAGAGCGAGTGCCCGAGGGTTAGCATTGCCTGACCCCAGTTTTATTTTGGGGAAGGAAATCACAGTTTGCTGGGAGGCAGAACTATCATTCAAGGAAAGCCTGACCTGCTGCTTGAACTCGGAAAGATGCTTTAAAAAAATGTAACTCTTCTGCAGTAGCATTATTCAGTTTTATTATACGGCTATGGTAGGAGCAAAGGCGATTAACTAATAGTAAATCACTGGAGAAGATGAAGGGGGTTTTTTTAGGCCTGAATTTTTGAGACTAATTATTGAATTATTGAAATTCTTTCAAAATAATTATGAATTTTACACAGTACCAGATCTCTGTTATCTGATTTCTGGTCACAAGAGAGGAGCGTAGTCAAGGAGAAGTGACTCATGGCTGCCTGTGGTTGAAATTAATGAGATATTTATCTGGAAATATTCCTGTCGGTGGTTTTTATTTGTAGTTCGAGTCAGGACGATGGCATGGAAATCATCACTGAGGACAGCGGTGCCCTTGCTGTGATGGTGCAGGAACTGGAGGATCAGCTCTGGTAAGCATGGGATCAGCTGAGTGATGGGTTTTAAGGCCAAACCCACTCGTTCTGAATGTTCAGGTGGACGTGCTGCAGAATGCAGCCCCATTTTGCTCCCTATCTCCTGCCATAACCCCACAAGCAGTATTTATTGAGGAGAGAAGGGGCAAAGGAGGTGATGAAGGAGAAATAAATGAGACAGAAAACCATTTCACAGCCCTCATTATCTTTCCCCTAACCAAGAGCTCTTACAGGACAGCCTGGCTTTAAATATATGCGGAAGAGAAATCCTTCCCTTGCCTGTGCCTGGAGTTACCCAGCCTGTCACCTTCCTGGATTAAAACAGCAATGACTGTGCAAGCAGAAAGCTTTTGTTTCCTGGACTGTTTCAAAGCCCTGCCCTGCCAGCCAGATTATTGATCAAGAGGAAGTGTCGGCATTTCAGAAGCTTCCCCAAAAAGGCATGGAGGCTGCTTGGCTCCCGTGCGTCACTGGGGCTGTTTTTATCCATGGATTTGCCGGCGTGCTTAGCGGAGCTGGGTCGCCCAGGAGGGACCCTGGCAGAATCTCCCTGCTGAGTGACTCATGCTCACACATCATGGGAATAAAGGCTGGCTTCAACATACTGCACTTTTCAACTCTGATTCATGCAACCCCAGGAGAGTAAATAAGGCAGCTCTACACGCATCTCTGCTGTGATGAGGTGCCTTCCCACTGAAAAGGTGTTGGGGCAAACAGCACTACCAATGAATAGTGTCACCTATAACTTAGCCAGCAGTCTCCTAAATGGGACAAAATATTTCTGTGGAGGAATATGATGAAGCTTATTGAAAACCAGGATAACTGCTGTCCTGTGTGTTGCAGGAGGTCTTTACTAAAGAAAAGATGTTGGGCTAATTTCAGTGATGTTTGTAGCAGATTTGCTAAAACCCGGAAACATTTATTAGCACTCTGGGCTTGTCTCTTTTCAGGCAGATCATTTTCTCTGCAGATCACTTCAAAGGGGTGATTCAAAAAAGCAAAAAGCCTCATTTGTCTGGATGATTCCCAAAAGCAGGGCAAGCCGGGTCACTGCTGCAGAAGGTGTTACTTGATATTGATGTGTTTAGCACCATAGAGACAAAAACCAGGAGCAGATTTTTTTAAACGGGATCTAAACAAATTACATATTTGAAATCAGTTGTTTGGGGAAAAACTCCAGCTGTCATTACTGGTACCTGCATGGTGGTGAGTCACCAAATTACATCCTTGTGTTGGGGAAATGTGTAGCTGGATAGCTAGATGTCTAGTTGCATGCTAAGCCAGTGAAGAAATTCAGCTAAAAAGCCTCGTGTAATGTTCAGATGACTTCTTAGGTACAATTTCACTCCAGTCCTCACTTGTGGCTTTGGCCAAGAAAACCCAAGGAAAGCATCCAGGTGCTCCTTACACCTCACATTTGGGCTCTGCAGGCTGGAATCACAGGCAGAGGACAGCCCCTGCTCTGGGTTAGCTCTCACAGCTCCTGCCAGCATATGACACTGCAAACCCAGTGACTCAGCAGGAATCTCTCTGCAGAATTCATGAAAAGAAGGAAGCCTTAGACATTTCCTGATGTCAGTCTGTGAATTTGTGCTTTTTATTTAGCCTTATCTATGATTAAGAAGACCATGTGGATATCGGTCTGGATTAAGGGTGATTTTTTTGATTGCAGGTTGCTGATGCAACAGTGCTGAATGTGCTTTTATGCAGGTTAGTAAAACGGAGGGGCAAAAGCTATTGAATAACTAGTAAATTAATTGTGTGCTTGATTCTCAATGAATGCCAGCTCCTCCAGTCCTTTGCTCCCTTGGGCTTCCACAAAAAATAAATCTCAGTCATCCTCAAACCTGCAAGAGAGAAATATAGATGGTAACATAATTGGTGCATGTGATGCCACCTCTTATGTTTTTGTAATATAGTCTTTCATTCAAAATAAAGAAAGAAAGACACCCCCCTCATTTGATTACATGTTCTGTTCTTTCCTTCAGGCTTGTCAACATGAAGCACAGAGATTGCCTAATCTGTTCTTGTTATTTAATTACGTGACCATGCTACGCTGCTCTGGCTTCTGTCCATAGCCCATCACAACTGGCACTGCATTCCTGCCCAGCCTCCAAGTACTTCAAACACCAGTGGCTAAGGGAAGCATTTCCTTACTTCTCTGCCTGCTGGGTGCTGTGAGTGGTTAGCAAACACTGGAGTAAGGACATGACCTAAATTCAGCTGAGGGATCGGTGAGTGAAGTGCTGGGTCCCCAGAATCCAGGCTTGTGGCCCCAGGGGGACTTCAGCCAAGCCCTTGAGAAGGAAGCAGGTGGAGGCACTGGGTGTCCACACCCTTCTTGGCGTGCCCACTCCCTGGGTACGCAAGCTGGGATTTGTATTCTGGCGTTCTTGTTGTGCTCCCAGTAATCCCCTTGGCCCTGAGGTGTGGGATGAGCCAGGTTCACTGTGTGCTGGGCCTGGGTCCCTCTGAGGGATGCTGGCAGCTCCTGGTGGGAGCCAAGATCCAGACCTTGCATAAGTCGTCTGCTGCCAACATGGGAGAGCTGCAGCCTGTGTCTGTGTTTGAGAGCAATGTCTTAACCCAGATGGTTAAAAAAACCCCAAAAATAAATGTCCTTCTACTGAAGTGCTGTTCCAGGAAGGACAGAGAAGCCCAGCTGTATGGCTCAACAACACAGAAGAGAGGTGAGGTACAGTGATGTTATATTAGATGAATTTATCCTCTCAGTCTTAGTCAAACTGTCCGCATACCTGGTCCCTAACTCATTGTCTACGTGGTCTTGATTTATTCTGTCTTCCTCACAGAGCTATTAAAGCCATGGGCTTAAGAAGTGGAATGTTTCTTCATGACTGCATCAGTGCCCTCTGCTGCTGACAGTGTTCCCACATATGACCCTCAGCAGTGTTGCTGTGTATGCCAAAGAAGAAAATAAGGAGAATTTGGTCCCCACTGGCTTAAGCCCTGAGACACGAGGTGCTTTTCTTCTTCTGTCACTTGCAAGGCAATGGATTACCATCAGGACAGCAAACAGCCCAAAAATAAGATCTTCTGCATGAGGTTTGTGTAGCTCCTGGAAATGGTCCTTCATGGAGGGATGGAGGTAGGAGACATGACTTAGAAAGAACCACCTGGATCGATATCTTTGCACAAGTACTTTGATCCTTTGCAATTTTTATTAGGTGAATACCTGCATAGGCACAGAGCGATGTATTTTCCACTGAGTCAGTCCCATTTGCCTGTAGCTAAGCAGCTTTGCCTTGGGGTAGTGTGAACTTTGTGGGGCTCCTGCATTGATACTGACTTCATCCAGTCCCAGGACCATAATACATATGTGGGAGAGCTTTTAAAAATAAAGGATTTCAACTGGAATTTGGCACTCATGTTTCTTAGGCTTTGGGAGTGATTGCTAAAGGATGAAGCGCCTGTTTTCCTGTGCTTTCATTTCATTTCTCTTGCTTTGTTTGGGTCCCATCGTAGCAGTTCTTGGGCCCAGGCCCAGCACTTTGCAGCAGTAGCACAGGAACTGATTTCAGCAGAGGCAGACAATTCCCTAAATTATTAATGTTAAAAGTGGATAGACCACAAGACATAAGCACAATTATGCAGAAGATAATGCTGGAGAAAAGCAAGAGGATGGCAGCTGGAACAATCAGGGTCATGAGAGGCAGAACTGGGATGGAGAGAGGTGTCCGAGGTGATGGGGACCAAGACAGTACAAGCAAAGATTTTGGGCAAATCCAAAAGCAAAGTAATGCTCCCCTTGGAGATGTTCCTAGATGCTATAGGTATGTGTACTGTTATCTATCAGAGCTTTATAACCAGCAACAAACAGCTCACATGCAGAATTTCCTGTATGGCAAAAGCTGTGTGCCCCATGCCTCTATTAAAAACCTGCTGGGGGGGCAGGGGTTATTACTATGTTGTTCCCACCCCCTGCATGGAATTGGCCCTTGAGGTTGTGTGGTCCCTACGACACTGGGTGGCTGGTTGGCAGCCTGCCTGGTGCGTCCTAGTTGTGTTTCTCAGAACTCTTCTGTTTTTTCAGCTGATTTGCTTTGACATCAGCAGCCGGCAAGAAGTTCTCTGTGTCGGGGTGTGTGGGAGTGCTATATGACACCTTAATCATGCTAAACAGGAACACACATTCAGATTTCCTCGGTGTTTCAAAGAAATGTGATTTCCTTTGTGCTGCAAAGAAAGAGTTGACTTGATTGCAGCTCTCTGTGGAGATCAGCTCCAGTGCCTGTGAATTAGGGTGCCAGGATCTCATTCTGGGAGAAAAAGGGAGATAAAACATACCAGGGTTTCAAGCTACAACCAGCAGGGTTAGGTTTCTCACTGATAACCGGGGGTCATTTTAATGAGAACCCTTTAATTCAATTGGCCAATATATAAAGAAATCAGGTTTGTTTTTTTTAAAAAATATATTTAAATATAAAAATCTGTAAAGAGTCAAAGTACCAGCAAACATCATAAGTCTCAACTTGGAAAACAGTTGCTAGTCATTTAGCATAGGAATTAGAAACCAATTCAAAGTCTAAAAGAGTCATTAACTTGTTAATTATTTCTCCTCACTATATGGGTGACAAATGTTTTAAATCTGAGTGGAAACTCAACAAGTGATTGTTAGGTACAGAATTACCTGAACATTCCCTGGCCTGGATGAACTGAAATAATGGCAGGGAAGGGTTGTGAGACACCTGCTAGCACAGGGACTGGCAAAGAGTGATACATGATGTAGGGTGGGATTTTATAGGTGGTGCAATAGGTGGCAAGGCTGATGGATTTGCTGGTCTGCTGGCAACCTCACTCGCTCAGCCTTGCTCTTCCGGACGCACAGGACTGCTTGGATCCCCAGCATGAAAATAGCTTTCATTTTTTTGTGATTTATGAGATAATATTAAAAACTCCATATTTGGTAAATTACCATGCATAGTAATAAGAAAAACTTCTGTTGAATCTGGTGAGCAAATATGAATAATTATGTTTCATTTTAAAAATGACTGTGTTCTTGCTACATATTTACCCAAACCATATATCTGGAATGGAGTAGCATCCACTAACACTGTCATGGGGCAGTGAGGTTTTCGTTAGGCTCATCAGTTGTGAGAACTGTTGCTGCCCAACAGTTTTGATTTTTCAGCACTGAACGTAATACTGCCTAACCTCAGTCACATAGCGTGCAAAAAAATAAGTAGGTCACTCAAGACAGCAGGTATTTCTGGGCTTGGAAATCCACTTCTGCGTGATCACCATTCAGCAGCTCCTCTAGAGGAAGGATTACATCCATTGCCGCAAGGCTCCTACCCTAGCACCTCTTCAAAAGAGCAGCAACCTCTGTTCTTCTCCCCAGTGCTGTGTGAGGGTGCTTTTGCTTTTCCAGCTGGACTGCTCTGAGAATGCCTATTTCTGTCTTCTGTGGTAATGATCTTTCTGTTTTGATTGAGAGCTAACGATAAATTTGCCTTGCTGTCTGAATCAAGGTCTGGACTTCCAGCTCAGAACAGGAAATGACGTCTCTGCTGCAAGGGGAAGCTGAATGGAGGATGAATTTCTCGTCTCTTCCCTTGGTCTGCTGTTTCTTTGTGGTGTTGCAAAACCCAGGTTCTGCCCAGGAGCAGGATGAGCACTGCTCCCTGAGGCTGCTGAGGGCCACCAACAACATGGTGGTGTCCAGGACCCAGGGACAACAGGATAGTCACCCTGGAGAAGGCCCAAGAATGGAATGCTGGTAGAGTAGCACTGTCCTGGACAGCAGGATAGTACGAACCAGCACAAACAGGGTGGGTTTGTCCTGTGAGCCTCTTAAGAGGAATTCAGCATTAGATTGACAATGTTGGATGCTTGTCCGCGACAAGCTGCTCTTTCCCACGGTGCTCAGGCATTCTCCTTCGCCTTCCTCAGGGGATTTAAGGCAGTTTGCATGATCAGCTCTTGACACCCAACCTACCTAATACTTCATACTCTGAATCCTGACTGCTGGGCTGGGGTTAAGTAGCCTGGTCATCTGCAGGAAAGCAGACCTGGGCGGGAGGTTTCCACAGCAACCTTGCAGCTGTGTTGCCCCTAGTCCCTCACCCAAATGGGCTTTCTGTCACCTCCTGCTTTTGTCTTATTTAAGCTCTCCAAGTTGCACGCCTGTCTGCTGGCCTATATGGCAGGAGGCAGACCTGTGATGACACATTTCAGCATAGTTGCAAATGGCAAAGTGTTTTTACTCCCTCAGCTAAAATATCTATCTGCTTGCATCTCTATATGGATTGAAGAGTGGCACTGGCATCAGGCCAGCGTCCATCACTGCTCTTGCTCTCTGGGTAGAGCAAGGGGCTTTCCCACTATACGTTTGTCAGAGCTTGGGGATTGATGTCATTTTAGAGCTGTGGTTAAGCAGACATGCAAAACTACCTGCGTAAAAATACAGTGCAGGGAATGTTAGCTAAGCTTCACTTAGATCACTGCAGATGTGTTATTTTGGGAGAGCATTCATACTCTGCAGTCCTTATTCAGGCAAAACTGCAATTGATGTAATTTTTTCCATAATGTTTCTTTTATTTGAAATCATATCTATACATCTAGTACAAATCAAACTAATAAGAAGCATTTCCATGACAGACTCTACTTATGGATTAATTTTGGAATTTAGTTTATAGACGTTTGACTTCAGTGGGATTTATGTCCCTAAAAGGACTGCAGCAACAGGGGACAAATGCTAGAAAGTGGCTTTTTGTCTATAATTCAACACATTTGTTTGTGGAACCCTGAACACAGATGGAAGATTAGAACCTTATCGCCCTTTGATTTACAGCTTTTTCCTTTGCCTTTCCTCTCTATGACTCAGTTGGTATTTCTTACAAGGCAGGTATTGTCAAATTTCTTCCTTCAAACATATAATAAGTACCTTTTGTATTGAACAGGCATATAAATTACTCAGCTTATATGACAGAACAGAAAATAGAGTTGAGTATCTGGCAGAGATGCCAAAGAGTGATGCTATTATAACCTTACTTTGAAAGATTTGCCAACAGAAAGTTACATATAAGTGAGGTAACCAATGGCAATATTTCCTTTATTACATCAAATATTCAAAAATGTAATTACCTGGTATATTTCCAGCCAAATGACACCTCTCTTACCAGGAAGTTCAGTAGCCATCCTTGTGCATAACAAACGGGATTTACAGCTCAAATAGACCCCAGATATTGAAAGACATACAATCACATGATTTCATAGAACCATAGAATCACGAGGCTGGAAAAGACCCATCAGATCAAGTCCAACCATACCTATCAAATACTAAACCACGTCCCTCCGTACCTCATCCACTTACACCTTTCAGTATCACAATCTTGTTATTCAGGCCTTCTTGGGAATTTTTCCAAGATGTTTGGTTTTAAGTGGAAAACTGTGTTCCTGCAAAATAAATATCTTGCAGGTTTTCAATTTTTCTTTATAAAAATTACACCAGAGAATGTATAACGTATTTCAAGGTGGAATGGTCCAAACGAAACCAAACCACAATGCTTCACTTGGAACAGTTTATAACATCCACCCATCCTTGCTTCCATCAGACGTACAGGTTTTTTTTTCAGACACTTTCTCCAGTTTCTGCAAACAGGCTTTGCTTCCCAAGGCACCTGCAGTCATCTCCTGGGTGGAGCAATGCAATCCCAGCACGCACGGTGTCCCTTGGGCACAGAGGTAAAAAGCAGCACATTGTAATCCTGTAGGAAAAGCTGAAGATTTCAGTTTATAGGGGGAAAGAAGATTAGAGGGCTGAGAGGCAGCTTAGAGCAAAGTACCTGTAGCTGCTTCTCCAAGTTAGGGTTTATCCACTCAGACTTGTATGACCTTTTTTTAAGCCTCAGAATAAAGTGGCCTTTCAAAGGGTAATCAGGACAGCACAACACAGCCACTGAAACAGAAACCTAAACCACTATCTCATCAGCTCTGTTCTCTGTGGCTCCTGCATCCTGAGTCAACCTCATTACCTACAGTCTGGGGTGGGAATGGCTAACCTTCTCCTGAATAGCGTCTGTAGCCCAGATCAATAACAAGCAGCGTTATCACCAGCACTTTCTGCTCGATTTATCAGTGCTTGTCAGCAATCAGCTGACTTTGGATGGAGACTTCAGCTCGGCCTGCCTGATATGGGGGGGGAAAAAAAAGCTCAAAGCTCTCGGTAGCCAGTTTCTCGGCTGGGATTTGGTGCATGTCTCCACCTCACGGCAACTGCAGAAGCATGCAAGGAAATAATTAGAGCTGTGGTTTGGCCTCATGGGATGACGAATGACACCGTTGCCTTCTCTGTAACATAATCACCGAGCCAGCCTTAATCAAAACTCTGGAAATCAAAGTCAGGTGCAGCTGAAATCTTGGTGTTGAACTTTTTTCTGCTGAAGGCATGGAAGTAGCACACAGGCTTTGGCTGCTTTGTATCATTTCCCTTCTCTGCCTTATAGGTGGGTTGAGTAATGCTGCCCACCATGAAAAGCACCCAGTATTTCCCATTATCCTACTCTGTTTTCATATATTTGCAAATATTTGTTTGCAATTTGTTTACAAATTTTTGAGATGCTGAAAATTTGCAGGCTCAGTGTCTGCTTTGGAGAGACTTGCTGCTGAAGTGACCCATTTGTTTGTGGACACAGCATCTGTTTGAAACAGTCTTCCAAAACTTCATTATGTTCTTTTTCAACTGTTTTTTGTGGTATTTTTTGTTTCCAGCTTTGGAACATGACATTTACTGGCTCAAGGCATAGTGCGTGCTTCTTGCTGTTCCCACCAGAGCTAAAGAAAAAACATTAGAAGTTTAAAATGTTGTGGCCTCAGTACAGACTTTTTTATCATCTGATTCTCCAGATGCCAGCTGCAGTTCCTCACATCTTCCACATCTAATATAATGTCCAGCACAGACAGCAGGAGACCTCCCAGTTTGTCCCCAGCAGCCGCAAAGGCAGCCAAGGCTGGAGTCAGGGTGGCCAGTGACACCACCCCTGGTCAGAGCCTCTGTCACCAGAGCCCCCCCCGGCACAGCAGCTCCACATTTCACAATCTCTGCTGCCCTCACATGGCACATCTAGGAAAGCAAGTGAGCCTTTGGGTGAATTCAGAGGCATGGTTTGAACATGACATCTTTCATTTGTGGATGCTCACACAGCCCCACAGGAAGTTTAGCCCTTTCCTTGGTAATAATGCTGAAAATTGATTGTCACTGGACTTGGCCACAGTCAAAGCTGTGTTCAGTAAACTTGAGCTTCTCTTGAAATACAAACCTAACAACCCAGCCTAGCAATCTGTGCTTGTCCAGGCAGGGAGTCCTTGACTGCTCTTTGGTAAGTAATTTTTTTCTTTTATAATGTCATTTTGGTCTTCGCTAATGCTCTCCATCCAAGGTTATCAGGAAGCTAATCAGCTAGACCTCCCAAGGGCAAATCATTACCTAGCAAGATATTACTCATCCTGAAGACTAAGCGCAGCCTTGAGTCCTGCTTGGAACAGATACAAAAGAAGAATGTTCCAACCTGATGGTAATAGTAGGAGTTTTGTTTGCTTTATGGTCTTCTTCCTGCTGTTACTAGTAAACACTATATTTTATAAAAGTATCAAATTATAAATCTAACTATCAAGAAAGCCTGAATTCAACCTGCTTTTCAGCTGTGAGAAATTCTGAATGTGGTTAGTATGGTAACCTGCATCCATTTCTAGTTATAACTAAGTAGACTTTTGCTTCCATTTTAGTTAAGCTTAGTAGAAGCACAAATTTGTTCTTACAGTTTGACTCCCTGTTTTTAAATCCCAAGATAATATTTACAATAAGATACACAGCTGTGTGTGTGCTCTTGTAGCAGTTTTCAAAACCAAAGGAGGCTTGTACTACAATGGCTAGTAACATATAGCATGCAAAGGACTAAAACTGCTGTATCACGGGATACGTGCGATATTCATGTACAGGTCACGTGTGAGAGCAGATTTGAGAAGATAAGCTGCTAAACTGGCCTGTCTCTGGGAGAAAGTCAAGCTGACGGACTGAAACAGCTGAGCTAATAGCTAAGTTGATCTTTAATCCATCTTTGCTGTAAGCTATCTAGAAAGAGATCACTAGGCACTAAGTAGTCTGTGTGGATGAGTTGAATGGTAAAACCTGAGAAAAATCACTGTGAAACTCAAGATTTTGTTTCATAATAACTACTGTAATGATGTAATTGCATAAAGTGCAAGGCAGAAGAAAGGCAGACCTCTTTTTCTTGGTGCCAGGCAGAGAAACCATCACTGGTTTTACTCTGGATTAGCACCTTGGTTCGTTTTATCATGTGTTCATGCAAATACAGCACCCTTGGAAAGAGCAAGTGAAGCTGGGATGAAAACATTTGGTCATATTGCGCAATTTCATTTCTCTGGATGGATGAAAGGCTGTGGCACAGAGAGTAACTCTCCTGGTCATTGTAAGGTTTTATAACTGTTAGAGGGCTGAAGTAGACCTTGTGCTGGTGGCTGTTGGGGTGTCTGGAGGTGACTTTCCTGATGCAGTTATTTAGCTGCCCAATTATGCTTCCCCTTTGAAAGACACAGTCAGAAAGATCCAGTAGGTGTGCAGCATGAAGAAAGGTGCTTAGGAGCCAAGTCAGAAACTTGCATGCTTCTGCTGAGGTAGCAACATTTCTACTAAATGAATCCAGAGCAGAAAGTCTGCTAATACTGGATGCAGGCAGTGAGTGGCATTGTCGTATCACAGAAACAGTAGCAGAACAGAAACTGGAGATGTTTAGACACAGCAGAGAGAGACAGATAAGAGGCATAGGAGGGGTGATTCTCAGGGTGGGGATCCTACCTGTATTTGTGTCCTGTTCATATGCCCATGCACAATAAGCTGTATATCCTGCAGTTTATGGAAATTAAGTCATTTGCCATAGGAGCTTGGGGTGCTCCTTCCTCTCTGCCCTGCAGCACCCAGCAATAAGACAAGCAGTCATGCCTGTCCTCTCCCCTTGTGAACTGATGTGCCTTCTTCATGGCCCATAAAAGTGCACAGAATAATAAATAACAGATCTTGATGGTGGAAACACCTGGTACATTTGGGCTCATTGAGCCATTACTAGTTTATCATTAAAAGGGCGGGTGGCGCAGATGGTGCTAGAAGGTCATGAATCCTGGTATATGTAACAAAAGAAGTTGTCAAAGTGCTCAGATGATATTTTAACCTCTAGGGGAAGAGAAGTTTAGGGATCTGAATAACGCAAAGGCGCTGACTGGTGTTTCTGGGTCATTGGCTTGAAACCATGGCAGCCAGAATCCCAGAGAAGGCTTGCTGGATGTTCATAAGTGAGAACTGGAACTGGAGCAAGTTTGCTGACTGAGGCTTACAATCCACACACCGTAGCCTTCCAGCTTGAGGAAATGCAGCATAAGGGACATATAAATGTGACATATCTGAACACAAATATTACTTTGGCAATCTGCTCCTGCATTATATTCTCAGTGGCAGCAACTATAAATCATCTGATCTGTTATGTTTTATTACTTGTAAGTCCATGATAGAGCCAGTATTGTTTTAAAAGTCAATTTATCATGCTAATTTCAAATCTTAATCCTGTAATATTAACTTTCTTTTTATTTACATACTCCTTTCCCTTCAGGAAACCTGTAGAAAAGATGTTAAATTTGCCACAAACAACTGACGTTTCGAAGAGTGGTTTGCCCAAAGTCACCAAGGAGCAGTTGTAGAGCTGAGGAGACAAGAGTGCAGCTGTGACTGAGATCCCAGGAGGAAGCCTGCCCTGGCATGCAAAACTGGTGTTGTGCAGGGCGTCTGCACGCATGCGGGGGCTCTGGTGAGGTAACTGGGAAGATCATGTGGCAATGTGGTGTTTTGAGTCCCTTGAAAAAAGCTCACTGTCTTTTTGAGTGCTGCTGTTGTTTCAGGTTTACTGTCCAAACAATTTGGGGGCAAATAAAGAAAGAAAACGAACTGCCAGCTGCTTTCCATAAAGTACGCTGGTTTCTCCTGGATGCTTTGCAAGGGTTTTGTTTAGCCCTGCTCTGACTTCCACCCATAGTGACACGAACAAGCAAATGAGCTACCTACCACCGTTCTTGGGTGAATATAAATGACGTGACAGCAGTCACCCAACAGCAGCACATCAGATGGTGGTGTCTGAAACGTGGCCCGATGCTACGAAACCACAGCACAGCCTCAGTTCTGTCCTTTGTTTTATTATTATGCTCTTTGTTCTCGAGGGTCTGTGGCAAACCCTACAGGAGTAGCAAGTGACTGTGTCTGGGATTTTAGGGTAATTTTTTAAATAAGTTGTTGCAAATCAGTTGCTAAAGAATGTGCTTGTAATTTCTTTTTAAAAACCCCCAAACCCTGTAAAATCAACTAGAATTGTCACCCTGCCTGGGCCACCTTCTCCTTTTGCAATAACTCTGCATTTCTGGACAAGAAGTGCAGCCATTTTCCCCTTGTCTTTTTTCCAAATAAAACATAACCAGAAAGACTGCTAGCCTTCTGCATTTCAAGGGAAGACTAATTAGAGAACATCCTCATTATGCTATCAGCCTATCTGCAAAACATTAGTCTTTCCTTCAAACAGTAAAAATGAAAGGAAGGTATGGTCGAAACAGTGTGACGCAGGAGTCCCCCATACACTGAGGAGCAACTGCAGCTTGTTTTATCTTCAGCTGATCCAAATTTTTTCTGCAGAGCCTGATTTTTGATAGAATGATTAAACACCAGTTTTGAACAGGCCTGAGAAAACAGCAAATTTGTTCTCAGCACAGATATAAATAAAGCCATGATGTTTGAAGGTCTAAAAAAAATTGTAAAATGTAGATCAGCAAGAAATACTACTTCCAAGGCAGCTCTACTCTCAACTTTTCTGCTTGAATATTTCAACAGAAATTATTAGTGTAGATACTTTTTTTCAGTCATCATGAAGGTTTTCACAAAACTCAGTGATTCTTTTTTCAGTTTGCAAAATGCTGGTATTTCATTGACAAATTGCTTACACGATTTAATTTTTTTTCCCCAAATTGACTGTGATAGGTCTTAATGTATTTTAAGGTATTCATTGATGTCAAGACAATAGACTTTTTGTTTTTCTCTTTGTCTTCACAATAATCAGTCAACTGCTGCCTGGGTGGATTTTTCATTAACAAATTGCAAAACACAGAATGCTTTGCTTAATTACAGGGTCACATTTTTCAGCTTGCTCATCAGAAGACAGAGGTAACTATGCAACATGCAGATCAAATTCCAGGTATTTCAGCCAACTATGCTGTACAAAGACTATTGTTGTGAGCTTCTGAATGTTTTTGCTGGATAAAGATGTATGTGAAACTTCAGCTTTAAACTAATTGTGCCTCAGCTCTTCACTTATAGAATTAGAGTTAGTAATCTCTCATTGTTTTTCTGTCCTGCTTTCTGCTATTGTCTGTTCTATGATGCAAAGAAGCACTGGTTTTAGCCATAATACTTGCTAATAGTAATTCTATAATAATTGCAGCTACAGAGGCAAAGTATTCCACTTGAACTGGCATTCTTTGGTGTGAAACATGATGTCCACTGATAACTTAGCTAATGATAGGTGAACACAAACTTTGCATTTTTTAGCTTAAAAAAAATTCTATTCTGTTTTCTTTTCTCTGAGGAAAACACGAAACAAAAAATACCTGTCTTTTAAATACCAAGCCCCACACTTCCTGACTGACCCAGTATAAACTACTGTTGCTCTGCACAGATTTCCTCTCTTTGAAAAACAAATTCTCATAAAATTAGCCACAGCCTGGCAATAACTTGCTTTCCCATTGCCCTCATCTCATCTTCTGGGGGTAGTTGCCCTTCACAAGAAGATAAGCTAAAGACAGATCTCACCAGGATACCTGTGTTCAATTCTAGAACAATTCTCAGCATAGGAAGGACATGTATCTGCTAGAGTGAGTCTGGAGGAGACCACAAGTATGGTCAGAAGCTGGAGCAACTCCCATATTGTGGATAGGCTGAGAGATGCTTGTTCAGCCTGGAGAAGAGAAGGCTCTGGGGAGACCTTACAGCAGCCTGCCAGTACTTAAAGAGGGGCTACAGGAAACCTGGGGATGGGCTCTTTATCATGGGGTGCAGTGAAAGGATGAAAGATGGGAGATTTAGATTAGACATTAGGAAGAAATTTTTTACTGTGAGGCATTGGAAGAGATTGTCCAGAGAGTTATGGATGCCTCATCTGTGGAGGTGTTTAAGGCCAGGTTGAATGAGACTTTGAACGACCTGACCAAGTAGAAGGGCTTTGGAACTGGGCATGTTCAATGATTCTACAATTCTTTTACTGTGGGTTTTTTTTGTTTTTACTTTGGCTAATTTCTTAGCAAAATATATCCGTTCTGCAACCATAGCTATTGCAATGCCAAGTGCTGATGTCTGGCTATTTTTAGACCACAGAAACCATCAAAAAGCAACTTCAGCTTATGTTGCTGCTTTGTAACTGAGTCTTTCCTTCCGCAGAAGTAGCTCGGGTCCCCTTGTCCTTCTGAAGACTTCTTTTATCAAGTCAGAAGCTCTGTATGTTACCTTGATATATCCTGCCAGACCAGTGGAAACTGGTGCCTTTCACATACAGTGTGTGATTTTTTCTTAGTTCTCTTTAGTAATCCTATATGGAGCCTTATCTCCAGTTATATTTCTGCTTTTTTTTTTTTTTTTGAGTTTTGTTTGTTTTCTTTTTGGTCAAATGGTGTCATGTTTTTCTTGGCTTTCATAAAATACTTTGAAAAATGTCTTACCATATTTGAACATTATTTTGATATAAATACTTGGATTTTGTTTTAATATGTTAAAATTATATTTATGAATAAATGTATCTATAGATCTATTTATAAATTATGATTATTATTTGAGAATAAATCAAAAGAAAACTGGTATTATTCAACGTCAATATTTTCATTTTTTAAAGAATAAAAGATAAAATAGGTGCAAATTATCAGTTGTTAATCTGTTTCCCTCCAGGCTAATAAACCAGGAGCTGTCTTCTGGTCTGACTTTCAAATCCTCTGTTCCAAGTGGAAGCCATTTTTGTCCTGACAGCAAATGGCTCAGTACAGGTTGTATATGTATTATAAATGCCTATCTCAAAAGAGAAGTAAGTCCTTTCAGTTCTCATGAAAAAGACTTACCGTTTGTTAAAAAAGTAAATTATGAACTCCCTTGGTTACAAAGAAAACTTAAAAACAGGAAGAGAAGACACCCCAAAGGTTTAGAAAGTAAAGAATTCAAAATTTGCCTAGGACAATCTAGAAACTATAACAATTGTTGTGTTGTTCTCGGGAGAGGGTATTGTTAATGCATTACTGCATTTTTAATGCATGATGCAAGTGACAGAGCATGAAAAGAGCTCAGCCCAGAAGATGGTAAGAGGAGAGAGTCTCGCTGGCTGGAAGTGACATATTTCAGAATTTGTTTCCACTTTCTTTCTTATGACTTCCTTTTTTTATTCCCCCCTCCCCGTTAGCAACAGCCATAGCAAAATCTTGTGAAGGAGAAGTGAGTGTCATCAAAGGTGACAGCTTTTAAAACAATTTTAAATTAGCTAAAAGGCCCAGGCTGCTGAAAACTGGATAAGAAATTTTGTGTGCTTAAGGGATCTTACCAGTGTGCTTTTACCCAGGTGGAATCAGAGTACAAGGAAGACGAAACGTCTGTTTGACACTGCCTTGCTAATCTCAGCAGTATATCGTTCACCATTCCACACAGGATTAAAGGTAAGCTCTGTATTGCTGCCTTTGAGACACAGCAGGGCAGCTATCCTTTGTAGAAATGGGGTTAAATAATTCCTGATGTGTGGCAGAAAGGATCTGGAGAGAAGACAGTTGGATTTAAATTATCTGGCAGTGTGTTCTGTGTTCTAGCTTTTGTCTTCTCTCCCATAAAATAAAACATTCTGTAGTTTAGCTCCAGAATAAAAAGACTTTCTTAATCGTAAAGGAAATGTAAAAAGCATTTTATTTGAAAGAGGAACAGTATCTTAAAATTGCTACTCCAGTCTAAGAAAAAAAAAAGAGGATGAAACATTTTTTTGTGTGTATGCACGAAATTTTTATTGTCATGAACACACAAATAAGACCTGGATGCTCATCTGAAGATAATAAGCTGGTTTTAATTCATTCCAGTTTGGAAATCAGGCTAAATAAGCATTTGAAAATTCACATTGCTAGGTTCTTTATTGCAGACATTGCTCAATGAGAGACATATTAGAGATTTTTCCTTTGAAAGAAGGGTGGTTGTTTTTTCATGTTGGAAAAGTTCAGATTTAATGTTTGTTTTCTAAACAGCTCATACAGGGCATAAGGTCATATTTTCAGTCATATTTTCAAATTCAGTCAAATTTTCAGTCACAGCTGCTCTGATTTCTTCTGCAAGCTAGAAGGCAGTTTGAGAGACTAAAAAAATGGAGAAGCCTATCCCAAATATCTGATTTATTCAGGACTTCAGTACATATATTAACTAATTTTTTCCCCTATTTTTTTAATAAATATGTTAATAAGATTGGGCCCCTATGCCAGGGTCTGTCATGCCTCACCCAGTACAAACTCCTACCTCTATCTGTTGACGCACAGGGTCTCTAACACTGTATGTTAAAAAGATGCTTATCATACGAAGTAGAACAGAAGGTTTTGACCCTTTTATGTGACTCATTCAGTTATGACTACAGTGCATAAAGATAACAGCAGTTGTAGCAATGATTTGCATTCTATACAAATATGCTGATCTAAGAGATACACCAGATGGATGCTCTTCCAAGGCACAGGCATGGGCAATTCGTATCCCAGAAGAGCAGAGTGGCTCTCATTCTACTCCTATTCAGAAATTCTCTCTCAAGTACATCATTAATTTTTCAATCATATTTTGATTCTAGTGAGATTTGGATGTGGTTTTATGTGATTATATGCTTATCTGTATTAGGACCAGTGTGCTTTCTTAATTTCCAGCTAATTCTAGTGCTTTGATTAGCTAGAGGGCTTTTGTAAACTTTTCTGATGTAGCATGTGATGGATTATTGCTGATTTTTGCATGGGCGAGCACAGATGCAAGAACTTCTCCCTTCCTGTGTGCCCTGAGGGAAGGGTTTAAACAGTAATAAATCCCTGCAATCAACCATGGATAAAGTAGTGAAAGACTGGGATTATATCTAATAGTCCCAGAAGATCTACCACCAGTGGTAGTGAAGTCAACATTAAGAAGATGTCAGAATGGGAGGAATAAGGGAAATGACCAGCCGAAGAGCACGTTGCAGCAGTGCTTGGGGTGTGTTCTTACTGTCAGTGCACACTGTAAGATCTCGCCATGGCTTCCTGTGGTGAGTTCCGAGCGCTGGCTAAACACACCAGTCCAGCCTTGTTCGTCACTGTGCCCAGCTTGCCTTAAATTATCCTTTTTTTAATGTCTCTTGGAGCTCACAAGAATAATGCATGAGAGCAGGAGGCCAAAGCAGACGTTAATGGGGCGCTTTTCTCTCCTAAACTCACCCATGGTGCTACTCGGTAGTGGGAAAGAAAGGAAAGGCTGAAAGGTAACTGGAGGAAAAACCTGGACTTTTTCTTGCTGAGTTGTAACTCACTTCATTCAGAACTATAGTTAAATAATAGGGTTTTTTTCAGTGCACCTCACTTGCAATCATATTGTTTTTATGAAAGATTTTCATTTTATTGGCTTAAAAGGCACAGGAGAAAAGTCATCCTGGTTCCCTGCAGAGTCTCCTGCAGTTTTCCTGTTCTGCAGAGGCCTTAGTAACACTGAATTTCTCAGTGTTGATAGTGCTGGTATTGAGCGGCTGGCATTTTACCACTGTTGCTGCAGTGGCTGCAGTATTTTGCATTTCATTTGGAGGTGTGATTGCAGGCCTTTTAAATAAACTGGTATTTAGTGCAACTGACAAAACTGGCCCAAGATACTGAGTAAATAGTGTGTCTACAAAAACCCACACTTTGATGCTTAGTTCAAATGTTCTCACACATATTTTGAGGATTTTCTTGGTCATCCCAAATTACACAGCAGAGTTACTGATCAGCTGAAGGGTAAAAAAAATATGAAGATTTTTCTTATGGTATAGCTAGCTTTGCGATGAGGAATTACCATACCCAGGGCAGGACACCAGTATAAAACCTGGAAGACCTTCTGCCCAAGGTGTACCACTGCTGTGGAGATGTCTGGTCAGCCTCTAGGCCTGATACCATTGAAAATGTGAAATTATGATTTCCATTATGTTTTTTTTAATTGCTTTGACATCTACAAATGAAAATTGTTACAGAAATTGTAAGGGGTAGCACTATATTTTGTGTATGAGGACAGAAGGCAGTAACACCTCAGAAGTTATTGTTTTTAAATGCAGTGCTTGCAAATAACAAGCAACAGGGTGATTGAACTGTGGAGTAGCTGAACGTTTTAGGACTCAGACAAACATCACAGCAGGCAACAGGTCAACCAAATAAAAGTACAACCAACTCTCCCTCATGTCAGCTTTTCTGCCAGTGACTTAAGTAGTTTACTTTAGTTCAATATTTACTTTAAATATTATGATTAAGTGACAATAATGTACCTTGATTAAAATGAAACTCTGATAAGAATGGAGCCAATTATACAGTAGAACATTTTTTACAAGAAATACACTTTGCCAGGTGCCTGAACTCCATTATGCTGAGATGTACTGAGGGTGTTGGACCTGTCTTGCAGTACAATCATGTTTGAAGGTGGATGTCCTATAAAGTTCATTATTTGAGTGGTGCTGCTACAGCAGGACAATACTCTCAAATGTCAGCTTCATGCTGTGAAAGCCCTTTTAAAACACTATAGAGGTCATTACAATCCCATCAAGTCTTTACAGTGTAGCTGAAGCTACTGCCATTGGAAGACAGGATGGTACAGGACTGTTCTGCCAGTGGCAGCAGCCACTCAAGTCCTTCCCCACCTCACTCCAGCCTGCAGCAGTTGCTGCCGCTTCAACTCAGTAGTAGGGCAAGGGGCCAATGGCTGCTGGGCCATTGCATGCAGCCTCAGGTCTAGGACTAGCCTTGATTACTATGTCCTGTACACAAGCAATTTAATTTTCTTTGGCAAGGGAAAAACTTTGACACAACAAGAGTTTTTGCATAAAAGCTGTAAAAAAAGTGACATGCTCTTTGCATTCACTGGCCTCTGGAATCCCAGCAGCTAAACAGTTCATGTGGATGTGTGTGCGAGTACCCTCTCATAAATCCACCCAGGAAGCAATAAACAGTTCTACCAAGGTAATAACACTCCACTTACAGCAACTGTCTTCAGTCAGACCTGAGACCTGAGATATTTCCCTCGAATTGACACTTGCTTCCTGAGAGGAAATTGAGTTGACACCTAGTCCTGAGAAGGCAGTATGCAAGTTCTCTTGACAATGAGTGTAAAACTTTCTTCAGAATGCTACAGATTAAAAATTCACAAAAGAAAAGCTTGAAAATAAAGTATTCTCTATGAAACTTCTTCTTATAGCTTTGCAGCTCTAATCAGGAAATCTAGCTGACCTAATGTACCTCTTGCTAAGGAGTGGTGATGCTGTGATGGTGTAGTAAGAACTTGCCTCCTGCCTAATGACTCTAACATTTCTTACAATGGATGGGACAAAGATATTCTACTTCTGTATTCTATAGAAAAGCTGTATTTTCTTCATAGTTCCTGTGAAGAAGTGGCATCAGTTTTGTCACCATTATTTATTATATTCATGAGGCTGCTTAGCCAGTCCCGTGATTCTCTTTCATGCCTTGCTTTATTCTTCAGGGGAAGTAATCAACACTTCATTACCAAATACGACAATAACAGAGCTGAATTTCTAATCCTGTAATTAAGGAAGTGTCAGTGTCAACGCTATAAATTCCCTTTTTGAGGATTTATGACTGAAATGTAAAATGTACTCCCAGCTGAAAAACATGCTTTTCAGATCTTATAGTATGAATTGTGATTGTATATTTTAACAATTCAAAGAGCATTTTAAAATTATAAGAAGAAAATTAAACTGGGGAATAAAAAAGAAAAAAAGGCAGGAAGATTTTATTCTAGTGGCTAACCTTCTTCTCTTTAAATGCACAGGCTTTGCTGGGGCCAGATTCTTCAACTCAGGAGAACTAATTTCCCCACATCTATCCTCGGCACACTTATCCAGGCATTTTTTGCTACGAAGAAGACTGAACATGTCACCTGATAATTACCTGTGACTGTGAGTTCCATACTCTTTATAGCAAGTTGTGTTGTCTGTCTGGGAGGGTCTCACTTTTAAGGTTAGAAAGCTGGATGGCAGAGTTGCTGATTCTGACAGTAATTTGAATCTTCTGTTGTGATTTTGGGAGTATCAGAGTAAGCTTATTTGTCATGTAGTGGGTATGCTGAGTAACAGCTGATATTTCTAAGAGTTACTATTTTATTGGTTTGTTTTTAAGGCTTGTTTACTGCATCTGTATGGCTGAGATTTTGTTATATCCAGCAACTTAGGAATTCAATGCTATGATCCCCACTGCAGTGGTGATTGTCATCCCTGTACCTATTTTCTTTGACTATATAATAACTTTTCAGCTTTAAGAGAGAGAGTTTTATCAGGTATGTCTACAGTTGTGCAAGAAATTTTGGGAACTGATAGGTTTGAGTCTTTTTACCAGGACACCTCTGAGATACAGCCACACTGAAGTATGTCTAGACTGAAGCCCAGTACACTTTGCAGTAGCACTTAACTTTTGCAGCAAAGCCTCTGAGTATCATAAAGATGATCAACTCCATGCCTGTGCAGCTTGCGGGTTGTTCGAGGATGGTTCCTGTGCTGCAGCTGTGTCATATGACTGGTGAAGAGGCTGTTGGTACCTGACCAAGTGAAGCAGAACCAGGCGGGGCTGCTGAGGTTGATATTTGCTGGAACTTGGATTCACTGTCAACGTACCCAGACGAATCCTGGATCTGAGAGCTGGGAGTCAGAGAATACTGTTATCTCCTGCTTATAAAATGCCTGGTATTACCTGCATCCTCCCACTCTCTGCGGTGCGTGGTATGCACCTTGTGGCTTTGACCATATGAATGTTTGGTATTAGCTTTTGTAGCTGGGGAAGTTGGCTGCTCAGTGCGAGCATATTGTCACCATTCAAATAATTTCAAAGGCAGGCAGCTTCAACGTAATCGAAGGCTTTAAAGATGAAGAGCTAAAAATAAAGTATGTGAGAGACAACTTGATATGACTGATACACATTCTGCTATTCTCCTTCTTTTCTATCATGTCTCCTGTAAGATGTTCTGTGAATTTCTAAGTGTCATACATGATAAAGAGGGAGATTTTGCCAGATTTGGCATCCAGAAATATGTGAAGAGTTTTTAGAAAGATGGTTCATGAAATGGTGAACAATGTTGAGATCGTAATGGTCATTGTTTTATTTTGCATTTTAAATGATCCACACCTTTCACAGGTACTGGGGTTTAGGGTTTTTTTTCCTTTTGAGGTGATGTATTTTGAAGGGACTGCACAGTTCTGTTCCTAATAAGTCATACACTTTTGAAACTCTCTGGTGCTTTTAACAATGATAAAGGCTTGTTAGTTTGCTTTTGGAAAGAGTTTCCCAAATTGCTTCTACAGCTTTGCTTGTATACAGTGGACATTTTCTTCTCTTTCTAGGTAGATAGGTAGTATTGTTGCTGATGTTTATTGCAGAACTTGTTGATACCCTATTATGATACCATAATGTTGTTTCAGTAGTTTCTGCATGTATAGGGTAAAATGATTAGCACAAAATAATGTTTGATTACTGTTCAGCCATTTATAAAGCTGACTGATTTATAAAGCAAACTTTCCCCCTAGGTAGATTAGATTCTAACCTTTTAAAAGGCACGTCCTTTCCACTCTTTTGTGTCAGCTACTGGTGTTGGAAGGAGAGGAGATGAAGACATGTCTTTGACAGACATAACTCCAGTGTCTGGAAATCAGTACTTGGAATATAAGTTTTGCTGTTGTAACATGGAGTTGCCTTAGCAAAATCAGCCAAGAGCTTTCTCACAGCTTCCTCTGCATGAAAAATGTGTTCCTTGCAAACACTGTACCATCTCTAGCTTTGGTTTCTAGGCATTTGTTTCATAGTTTTCTGAACTGGCATGACTTGCTTCCTTTGATAGCTTCGTTATTCTGCCTACAGACTAGGACTTTTCCCTGTCGTTATTAAATAGGCCTGGGGCAAAATTGATTCTTCAAATTTCATGGCAGCATCCGGGCTTGACCTGAAAACAATAATTCCTGACCTATCGCTACTATTCTGAATCCCAGACTGGGAAATAGTCTGTTGGCGATGGAAAGCCCAGGCTGCTGTGACAGGAGGGTGTGGTGCATCATTTAAGGAGAGTCAGTTTCAGCTTGAAAACCCCAGTGAGGGTCAGTTTCAGAGCTCAAGGCACCATTCAGTCAGCGACTGGGGGGGCTATGAGGGGTAATGGGGAGCTCTGAGGGGAGCAATTGGGGGTGCTGTGGGGCATGAGAAGCAATGTGAGGGCAATGAGAAGCACTGAGGGGGCTATGAGGGGTGTTGGGAGGCAATGGGGGAGCTGGGGAAGCGCAAGGAGGCACTGAGGGGCAACTGGGGGATGCTAGGGGCAATTGGGGTGCTATGAGGGGCGCTGAGGGGCAATGGGGGACACTGAGGGGCTATAGGGGGCACTGAGAGGCAATGCGGAGTGCTGGGTGGGCAATGAAGGGTGCTGAGAGGCAACTGGGGCGCTGGGGGGGCATGAGGGGCAATGGGAGGGCAATGGGGAGCGCTGGGGGACTATGAGGGGTGCGGGGAGGCAATGCGGGAGCTGGGAGGGGTGCAATGAAGGCTGCTGAGAGGCAGTTGGGGGTGCTGAGGGGCAATGAAGGGTGCTGAGAGGCAACTGGGGCGCTGGGGAGGCATGAGGGGCAATGGGGAGCCCTGGGGGACTATGCGGGGCGCTGTGAGGCAATGGGGGCACTGAGGGGCAATGGGGAGCGCTGGGGGACTATGAGGGGTGCTGGGAGGCAATGCGGGAGCCGGGAGGGGCGCAGTGAAGGCTGCTGGGAGGCAATCGGGAGCGCCGCGGGACAATTGGGGCGCTGGGGAGACATGAGGGGCAACGGGGAGGGCTGGGGGGCTATGAGGGGCGCTGTGAGGCAACGGGGAAGCTGTGGGGAGCAACAGAGGGTGCCAAGAGAGAATCGGTGGCGCTGGGGAGCAATTGCGGGTGCTACAGGGTGCGGGGGGGACACCGGGGGGCAGCGCCGCTGCCACCGCCCGTCCCCGCGCGCCAGGAGGTGGCGGGAGGGGGGTGACACGCCCCGCCCCTTCCCGGCCGCGGCAGGAGCGGAGCGGGAGCCCCGGCGGCCCCGCAGGTGAGGGCTGAGGGCGGCCCGGGGGGCGCGGGGGGGGACCGGGACCCGCCTGCAGCTCGGCCCGGGGCCGGGGGTGCGGGGGGGAGCGCGCCCGCCCGTCCCTCTCTCCTCCGGGGCTGTGGTTGCGCCGCGGAGCTGTGCGCGTAGCCGTGTTGGTGGCTGTTAATGATTAGCGCCGTGGGGACGAGGCGGCGGTGGGTGTCGGTGCGGGGGGGCGGCGGGTCTCGGGGGAGCGGAGGCGGCGGTGCCTGCAGCCCGGGGGAAGAGTTAGAGACTGAGCGGAGTCGCGCTTTGGGTCGCTCCGCTCGGTGGGGGTTGAGTGCGGGAAAGCGCCTCCGTGTTACGGGGGTGAAGTTGTAACGGAGGAGGTGGGGGGTGCTTAGCCGAGCTGTGCTTTGCCAGCCTGTACCCGTCTAGTTTGCCTTTACTACAGTTTTTCCTCTTTCTTTTATCACAAAGAGTTAAAACTATAGGAAAAGGCAAACTGTAAGGCTTGTCGCTCTTTGTTTTATCACAGAGAGGTGAGAGTTGCAGGCTGATGGTAAGATAAGAAGGGTTTCTTTTAGAAACCCTGAAGTACTGAAATGAAGCTAAAATAAATAAGATTTTTTTAATAGGCTCAGTATTTTTTTTCCCCTGTGTCCACGTTCGCTTGGTTACTTGCAATGAGTCTTTTTGTCCAAACTGGTCATACTCTTCAATAAAAAACAATATAGCAACGATACAGGCCTTATGAGGAGCGGCTGAGAGAGCTGGGGAGACCTCATAGCTCTCTACAACTACCTGAAAGGAGGTTGTAGAGAGGAGGGAGCTGGGCTCTTCTCCCAAGTGACAGGGGACAGGATGAGAGGGAATGGCCTCAAGCTCTGCCAGGGGTGGTTCAGGCTGAACATTAGGAAAAAAAAAATTCACAGAAAGGATCATTGGGCACTGGAACAGGCTGCCCAGGGAGGTGGTTGAGTCACCTTCTCTGGAGACATTTAAGGGATGGGTGGACAAGGCGCTGAGGAACATGGGTTAGTGATTGATGGGAATGGTTGGACTTGATGATCCGGTGGGTCTCATCCAACCTGGTGATTCTATGATCCTGTGATTCTGTTTCTAACCCAACAGTAAGAAATTATTCCACTTCATGGTGTCGTGTGGGTCACCATCAAAGTTTTGCTCTTTTGATGCCTACAGTCAAGGGGGAGAAGTCATGTGTCTACATCTCTGTCCAAACTAGAACTTACGATCTGTTTCTCTGGCTGTTAATTCACATCTTGAATTCTATAAGTAATGCTGAACCTTCCTACTTCACGCTTCAATAACTCTTTGGTTGAAGAACAGTAATGTTTCCATTGCACGCAAGGGTATTTTGTAGCTCATGCCCTACTGGTTTAGAGGTATCCAGATAATAGGGTAATGAGGATCACGGCAGAGTTCTGCTGCATGCATGGGCAGAAATATTGTTGATCCAATTAGTTGTCCATTGAGGGGTGTTAGAAGCCTGGGGGACACCTGTGGGTGGGTGTAAGGAGGCTCTTATTATTAAAAAGATAGGTCTAATATCAAGGGTGTCCTAGTGGAAGCTCTTTATAATGGAACACTCTTTCGGGAGCTGTAATGTGTTTTACTGCTCTCTGACATTCTTAAACTGGAGCAGGTAGGCAAAACAGCACAGGAACTGTCAGTTAGCTTCAAGTATTACATTGTTCTTTCACCCTTTGCTGATGAAGTAGATATTTTCAGCTACAGTATTGTTTCATAGTAAGTTAAAAACTTGCCTTGTGACTTAGGATTTAAGTTTGACTAAAACTGCTGTTTGCTCTGTTTTTGGAAGAAAGAGCTACTTTAAAAGGGGAAGTCCAGTATATTTTATTCAGCGGAAACTGTTTACGAAGCCACCTCTGAGAAGCAGTTCCTTTGTACGAAGGGTCTAATCTCTCAAAAAACCTGCTGCGTTGCCTTTTATTAAATGGCTGTATTTAGAACCTCCTTTTTAATGTTGTTCTAAGTAATATTTCACTTTACAGCTATACCTTGTTCTGCAAAATGCTGAGCAGATGCAGAGTTTGTTATTAACCCCTGAAAAAATATGTAATTTAAAAGTTGAGGTATTTATTATTCCAGTATGATTTTTGTAAAAAGGTTAAACCTTGTTCCAAATAATGGCATGTTCTTTTTTTTTACAATTTTTAATGAAAAGAACAAAGTGAGAAAACAGGTTTTTTGGTCAGAAAACCAGACACTATACAAAGATGTTTAATTTAATTTTGTTCTTTTATTTTACATTCTTTTAATTTGTTTCATTACACGTCATTGTAGCAAGACCAGATGACTATGGCTGTCTTGTTAGATGCTAGCCCATGATAATTAAAATGATTATCTGATTAGTTCTAGGGAGTCAAAAAGGATCAGTTACATTCTGGCTAAAATCTGCCATTGCTTACTACCATTAGAAGCTGTCTTGCTTCCTCTCAATTGAAGGATGGGGGTGTATATGTATATTTTCAGTATTATAAGAAAAGGGTACTCCATTTTCTTAATACAATATGAAGCTTATAGATATTAAACACCATGTAATCTGTATAATGCTTTGTAAAACACAGTGTGAGACATGGTTCCCAATCTGGAGCACTTCAGGTTCGCTGTGTGAACAGGCCACCCTGCAGGTAAAAAGGGACTGTTTGCTTCTCTGTTACCTTTAAAAAAAAAAAAAAGAAGGTGTTAACTGAAGTGGTGGAATTTACAAAGGGATTGGAATGATTGCATCAGACAGCTTTAAAGTTGGACAGATTGTCCCAAAAATGTGATGTTGAAACAGTTTTGTCATATTGATGAGAGAGTGAGCAAAAAGGAGCACTCTTTAGTGAAGAGCAGGTCAGAAGACAGTGACATGGGGTGAGGGGGAGGAGGGTTGGAAGAAGTTACGAAGGGGAAGCGAAAAGTGGCATGGTTGAATTAGCTATCAACACGGAAACTGAAACTGCTTGTGATGGAGAGTAGTGGACTGAAGAGAGAGGAAGAGAGCCAGAGGAGACGCTGTGGCTGTGGCTGCATGTGCCCAGAGATTCTTTAAACCTGTCCTGCTCAGGGATGTGGTTACGGGGGATGGTTGGGAACTTGTGCAGCTTCTGCTACTTGTATGAGCACTGTATGCGTCCTTCCTTCTTTGTGCATGGATGAATGAGCAGGTTCCAGGGCATCCCGTTTGTAAACAATCTTGCTGAGGATTAATCAAGCTTGTAATTAGCTGGTTGATGCAATGGTCTGTGGGAGACCAAAGCACAAAAATTTGCTAATATTTGAGAGCTGCTGCATGTGCATCTCTCTTTCATCTGTTTTGTGCCAAAATGTCTCCTGAGTATATATACACAAATACCTGCTGCCTGACTGGGGTGTAAGGAAGAGTAAAACTATGCAGGAGAAACAGCCATGAAGTTTTAGCAGTGCATAAACTGAGACTTTTTAAACACAGCCAACATTTGTTTCAGTGTTTATATTTACTCATATTTCCCCCTTATTTTCGTTACAGTTCACGGAAGGACAGTTAGCTAGTTTAATTTCTTGTATATGTTGAAGTGTAAGAGTTCACACAAGCTGATAACACAAGAAATAATGATGTCTTGTCATTGGATTACTAGGCTTCAGCCATTGTAGCCTCTTTTAATGTTATTATATCAAGAAGATGGCAACACTCGCTGTGGGGCTGTTAAGGCTTCTCACATTTCACAGTTCTCTCCAGGCAGCAAATTGATGCTTCCTTATTATACAGAGCAAACAGAACAAACCTGCTGCAGTTCACCATGGGATGAGCATTTGGTTATCTGAAGATAGCCCTGAGAATGTTAAAAAAAATTAATCGTGGGAGAGTAGAAAGGTTTTAAGTGTGATTCAAATCTGTTGCAAGTATCTTTTTTATTGTGTTGGATGGCAATCTTGGGGTAAGATGGATTTCCAGATACTTCTCACAGTTGTGGAAATTAAATTATCCTCAGTTTCAGTAATGAAAGAGTTAACTTCCAGCTTATATAGAACTTACGAGGTTTTTTATGGAACATAATTCTACAAATACCCTAAAATAATAAGGTAATACCTATAGGAATGGTGATTTCTCGCAAGAGCTACTTCTGTCTCTATGTCAGTTAGGGAAAATCTTTGTAAGCAGAAGTATCTCACTGTATAAAATAAGTAAAAACAGATCTGATGCTTGAAAGGGATTTGATTGGGGTCATGGCTTTAAACTGTAAAAGGGGAGAAGTTTAGACTAGATATTATGAAGAATTATTTTATACTGGGGGTGATGAAACGCTGAACAGGTTGTCCAGAGAGGGGGTAGATGCACCATCCCGGAAACATTCAAGGTCAGATTGGATGGGGGGCTCTGCACAACCTGATCGAGTAGAAGATGCCTTTTCGTGCTGCAGGGATGGTTGGACTAGCCTTCATGGTCTCTTCCAACCCAAACCATTCTGTGGGTCAAAGTGCATGTTTTTTTTCATGTCTTGGGAAACTCCTGAAGTCATCAAATCAAGATAAATGTAGTCAGGGTTTGAACTTTGTTTAGGGAAGTCTGTCTTCAGACCTACCAGTAAAAGTTGCCATTTTCTGGGGTAAAAGCATTATTGCTGTTTGAAGGATTCAGAGATGCTTAATTCTTGATGCTATGAAGTGCTGTTTTGGTAGAAGTGCATTTGGACAGAATATGTGGTGTGTTATACCTACATTTAGCATTTCATGTGCACGCATACTTTGTAAGTAGTATACTTACTACAGAAAACCTGTTAGATATTGCAGAAGAGAGTTCTGTTCGTAATTCTACTAGGTACCATTTTTTTCTATCTAATCAGGAGTTACTTGTGTATCCACCCAGGAAATAATTCTTCCTTGGCTACTTATACTTACTATTGTACTGGCAAAAGAGGTTGGAGACTTAGTAAATGAAATAAACTGCCATGGTCAAAGCAATTTCTGCAGTGTAATTGCATGTACGCTATATTTTGGTTAGGAGAAGATGTAGAAAATGGGGCAGAAAATGCTACAGAGATACCAAATAGTGCTTCTTTAGAACAAGTTTTTAACATAGTTCTGCTTCAACTTACGCAAATGTGATTTTTAAATAAACAAAAATGCTGTTTTAAATAATTATTTTTCTCCTTTTTTTTTTCTTTTCAGGACACTGAAAACCATAAAACTTNTGCATGTGCCCAGAGATTCTTTAAACCTGTCCTGCTCAGGGATGTGGTTACGGGGGATGGTTGGGAACTTGTGCAGCTTCTGCTACTTGTATGAGCACTGTATGCGTCCTTCCTTCTTTGTGCATGGATGAATGAGCAGGTTCCAGGGCATCCCGTTTGTAAACAATCTTGCTGAGGATTAATCAAGCTTGTAATTAGCTGGTTGATGCAATGGTCTGTGGGAGACCAAAGCACAAAAATTTGCTAATATTTGAGAGCTGCTGCATGTGCATCTCTCTTTCATCTGTTTTGTGCCAAAATGTCTCCTGAGTATATATACACAAATACCTGTTGCCTGACTGGGGTGTAAGGAAGAGTAAAACTATGCAGGAGAAACAGCCATGAAGTTTTAGCAGTGCATAAACTGAGACTTTTTAAACACAGCCAACATTTGTTTCAGTGTTTATATTTACTCATATTTCCCCCTTATTTTCGTTACAGTTCACGGAAGGACAGTTAGCTAGTTTAATTTCTTGTATATGTTGAAGTGTAAGAGTTCACACAAGCTGATAACACAAGAAATAATGATGTCTTGTCATTGGATTACTAGGCTTCAGCCATTGTAGCCTCTTTTAATGTTATTATATCAAGAAGATGGCAACACTCGCTGTGGGGCTGTTAAGGCTTCTCACATTTCACAGTTCTCTCCAGGCAGCAAATTGATGCTTCCTTATTATACAGAGCAAACAGAACAAACCTGCTGCAGTTCACCATGGGATGAGCATTTGGTTATCTGAAGATAGCCCTGAGAATGTTAAAAAAAATTAATCGTGGGAGAGTAGAAAGGTTTTAAGTGTGATTCAAATCTGTTGCAAGTATCTTTTTTATTGTGTTGGATGGCAATCTTGGGGTAAGATGGATTTCCAGATACTTCTCACAGTTGTGGAAATTAAATTATCCTCAGTTTCAGTAATGAAAGAGTTAACTTCCAGCTTATATAGAACTTACGAGGTTTTTTATGGAACATAATTCTACAAATACCCTAAAATAATAAGGTAATACCTATAGGAATGGTGATTTCTCGCAAGAGCTACTTCTGTCTCTATGTCAGTTAGGGAAAATCTTTGTAAGCAGAAGTATCTCACTGTATAAAATAAGTAAAAACAGATCTGATGCTTGAAAGGGATTTGATTGGGGTCATGGCTTTAAACTGTAAAAGGGGAGAAGTTTAGACTAGATATTATGAAGAATTATTTTATACTGGGGGTGATGAAATGCTGAACAGGTTGTCCAGAGAGGGGGTAGATGCAGCATCCCGGAAACATTCAAGGTCAGATTGGATGGGGGGCTCTGCGCAACCTGATCGAGTAGAAGATGCCTCTTCGTGCTGCAGGGATGGTTGGACTAGCCTTCATGGTCCCTTCCAACCCAAACCATTCTGTGGGTCAAAGTGCATGTTTTTTTTCATGTCTTGGGAAACTCCTGAAGTCATCAAATCAAGATAAATGTAGTCAGGGTTTGAACTTTGTTTAGGGAAGTCTGTCTTCAGACCTACCAGTAAAAGTTGCCATTTTCTGGGGTAAAAGCATTATTGCTGTTTGAAGGATTCAGAGATGCTTAATTCTTGATGCTATGAAGTGCTGTTTTGGTAAAAGTGCATTTGGACAGAATATGTGGTGTGTTATACCTACATTTAGCATTTCATGTGCACGCATACTTTGTAAGTAGTATACTTACTACAGAAAACCTGTTAGATATTGCAGAAGAGAGTTCTGTTCATAATTCTACTAGGTACCATTTTTTTCTATCTAATCAGGAGTTACTTGTGTATCCACCCAGGAAATAATTCTTCCTTGGCTACTTATACTTACTATTGTACTGGCAAAAGAGGTTGGAGACTTAGTAAATGAAATAAACTGCCATGGTCAAAGCAATTTCTGCAGTGTAATTGCATGTACGCTATATTTTGGTTAGGAGAAGATGTAGAAAATGGGGCAGAAAATGCTACAGAGATACCAAATAGTGCTTCTTTAGAACAAGTTTTTAACATAGTTCTGCTTCAACTTACGCAAATGTGATTTTTAAATAAACAAAAATGCTGTTTTAAATAATTATTTTTCTCCTTTTTTTTTTCTTTTCAGGACACTGAAAACCATAAAACTTTGATTAAAAAAAATGCTTCGAAAGAGTATCAACTATGGAGTGTTGCCAGAGTATGAAAAAAGCCAGATCAAAAGGAACTTGGAGTTGG
Organism: Piaya cayana; assembly: GCA_013389865.1. Lineage (NCBI taxonomy): Eukaryota > Metazoa > Chordata > Aves > Cuculiformes > Coccyzidae > Piaya > Piaya cayana. The sequence continues at coordinate 241,230 of WAAB01023620.1, read as the reverse complement.
GAACTGTTATGACAGTATTCAGTCTTAAGAAGAGTAGTCCAGAAAGGAGGACTATTCAGGTCATAATGGAAACCCGTCAGGTTGCATGGAGCAAGACAGCTGACAAGATTGAAGGTTTCTGTGAGTATTTGCAAAGTGTACCCGAACTTGGAGTCACTAATAAATTGATGTAATTGTCAAATACCAATTTACTGAGCCTTTCATAACATAATGAGGTTTTTGGCTGAAAAGAGTTCAGTAATTTGCTGAGAATATTCTGATTTCTTGCAGTGTGGGTGAAGAAACTTGTGGAGCTTATTATTTAGGTTATTTACCCTAGGTGCTGTTCTCAAAATTTTCATCTTTGAATATGGTGGTGCTTGTGTTCTCAGTGATTTGAGTTACTATATGACAGTTGTCTTCCATCATTAAGTATAAAGGTGTCTTGTAAATTGAAGCAATGAGTACTTCTTTACCCATTCTCTCTTCAAAAAAGGAAAAAAAATTACAAGTAAATTGGATTCAAATTTGTGTTTTCTTAGAGAATTTGCTCTTACAGGATAGAATGCATTCTTTAGGACCACTATTGGAAAGTACCAATGACTTAGGAGGATAGAGTGGTAGATTTAAGAGCTGGTTTCAATGTCCTGAGTTGAAGTGGGCTCTTAAATTAATATTTGGATTGACTAAACCCGCTGTTTATAACAAGGTCAGGAAATAGAAGGGGAGCATAAAGCTACATAGGACTGCAAAAGCTATGGTAGAAGAATAAATCAAGACTGACCTTCAGTTCTTATTGAACAAGTCTGGTGTCAACCAAGGTCAGCCTGTGCTTTTGGGGATTTGCGTAGCTCCTGTTATAATGTAATAAGATGCTTGCATATCACTGTGTGGCAAGCAGAAGCTAATTTATGCATAGTAAATACATGACTGCTAAGCTGTGACTTAGCATGATTTATTGCAGCGTGTTGTTCAACGTGTCACTTCCTTATGGTTCTCTGGGTATTTTCATTGTGTGTTTACCCTTTACAACTGTGCGTGGGCCTGCTTGGTGGCCCTTGGATCACACACACGCTGCATTGCTTCTCCCCGCTTCAAACTGTCCCAGGCTGGCCACACAACGGATGTGTGCGCTGCACCCCTGCGGTATCTGGGGGTCACTTCTGCCTCCACATCAGCTACTCTGCTGCTCTGTTTCTTTCCTGGGATAGCAAATGGCCCACAGACAAATGTCCTGTTATAGCTGAGATAGTGGTGGAGGGAACTACTGGACAGCAGAGAAAGGCAAAGGGGAAGGAAGAGCTGGCCAAGAGTGAGAAGAGCTTGTCAGTGCTCTGCTAAGGGACATGTCTGTGGGACCGGCACCTGAGGTTTGCTGACTCGGTACTTTTCTGAAATATCAAGTAAAGCCTTCCGAATTTCCTCATGCTGTGGTATACGCATTCACACGCACACCAGTAAATTAGGGCCCAAAGGAGTTATGGTATTTAAACTTTTAGAGCAAGTGAATGGCAAGGTGTAAGTCTTCAGGAAACTGATCCATAATGGGTGTTTCGTTCTTTATCTGATGTGGAGTGCTTTAAGGACAATTATTAAGGGAAAGTTTGTGGCTACTGCAGTTTGATTAGTCACTGGAAAATTTGCGAGTTTCTGCATACTCTTCCATGATTCCTTGTGTTAAATGATGATTCACAGCCAGAAGAGTTTATGTTCTGAGAAGTCTATAGAACCTTCCTTGAATATGCAAGTGTGTAATACAAGCATACACATTTCAAGGAAGATTTTGTTGAGGACATAAGATGGTTCCTCTTTTTTGATTACCTAGGAAATTTTTTTTTAATATGTAAACAGCTGACTTTTTTTTTGTACATTAATTTAAACAATATTTTAATCCTTTAATCTTTGGATAATAAAGTTCACCTATTTTTTTTAATATTATTGATTTATTGCAAAATACTCAAGAAAAAAAATCTAGTGACTACTTAGTTGTGTAAGCACATGACAAGAAGTAAGCTTAAAACATTGGAAGGCCATACGTAGAAAGTATTTACCATTTTTGATAGAAAGGTATGATCAACAATGCATGGGCTGATAATTTTACATTGTCTCTCTTCTGTTTTTTTCTATAGTATCTTTCCAGAGTTTGTAGAACAAAATTAATGTGGCCCACTTTTTAAATACATTTAACATCTCAGGTTCATTTATTGTTAGTGATCTTTCATCTAACCTATGAGAAAGAATTATTAAAGAATAATATGATCACTTGAATTGTTAGAATTGACCCTGCTAGTTTCTTCTTGTGACTTTTTTTTCTGTTATCAGAATTTCTTTCTGTCTGAATTTCCTCACTGTTTCAGACATAAAGGAATAAATTAACTTGTGTTGAAAACCTCAAGTCCGTATTCTGTCACTTTATTTCTGTTTTATATTCTGAATACTGTTAAAAATGTGCTGTTGCAAAAGTGAATCCAATTCTTGCTCTTGATGGAATTTCTTTTCAAAAGAACATTAAAATTCACTTTTTTCTGTTTTGAAATTGCTGTGTTTCAGTTGCTACCCAGGGGATCTTTGTGTAAGTCTTCAGCTGAGTATTTAGAGCTTGGTTTCTGTGGTCAAATGAAAAAATGAACATGTGTAGCCTTTAGCTGTTTTCAGATCATTTCTTCCCTTTAGCAGCTCATTTCTGCCGTGTTTAATGCTAACTTAAAACAACCAGACTTCCTGTCATGGCAGCCAGTGAAAGATGGATGGAATGAGCTTCATAGACCTCAGCACCTCTAATGTGATTGATTGTATTTTTGTTACTGTACACGTCAGCTGTTTGTGGCCTGATTATTTAAAAATCTGTGGGTTTAAGAGGTGCACTTCTATAAGGCTTATGCGAGTCACGCAGTTAAATCCCCAGAGAATCCTGTGGAAAGGTACTTGTGTGCTTTCTCAAGATGCACGGCAGTTTCTCATGTTCTATCGTAACTGTTTTCAGATAATTTTGTTGCTTACCTGTCATGACTTCCTTGGGCCACTGACTGTCCCACTAAATTTCACTGTTTATATGAGCTGCAGTACTTTTCATGGCACATCTCTACTGCCATTCTGCAGGAGATTTCTGCCATCATATGACTTTCTCCTTCTCTGAAAGAAACCTCACCTTGTTCCCTTTAGATTTGCACAAGGTCTGTGTTTCATTCCTGCTCTGAATAAAACCAGCTGGTAAGACACACCTTGTATAGTTAATCTTTAATTCTGCAGAAGTGAGAACAAATTCATTGTCCTCAGTAATCATCGTGAAGTGCATTTGCAAAAGGATACTAAAGGCTTTCTTCATTCACTGGGCATTCATTTGCACATACCCTGTGTTGCAGGAAGCAGTTTCTACTTTGTAATGCAAATTGTCGAAAAAAATATGTGGATTCAGAGAACTGGTTCTTAAGTGCAGTGTGTTGCTATACATTTATATATGTACACACAGGAAAATGTGAATATATTCACACAGAGAATGCTCACTGTGTCTGGGTCTGCAGCACTCAGGTGATCAGAGTCCCTTATTGTCCCCTCTGAAATACTGCCAGTAGCTTCCCTTTAGCCTTCTTGAGACTTATAGAAAATATCTGCTGAAGTAAATAATGCTCATGTCCTGATTTCTGACTCTGTAAGACTCTTTTGAATCTTTCTGTAGGCTTTTTCCTTCTCCTGTATTAGGTACATAACTATGATCTCAGATCCAAGCATTGTTTGTGGCCACAGACAATGGGCTCCTGGGGACTTTGAATCAGGAGCTCTGTCTTACGAGACTGTAGTCCATAAAGCCAGTCTCAGTTGAACTTTTACACTGTTAATCAAGGCTTTTCTGTCAAGGACACTTTGCTAGGTTTACAGACTCTAAGTTTTTTTGACTTAGTTAATTTTTGTACAACCTGTCTGACTTCCCAGCCTAAAATGACCTGACCAAAGCTTATCCATGCAAATGTCCCTTCCTGCAGAAAACTTAGATGGTCACGTCAAGTTAACCTAAGGTGTTCTGTTATTGGCATTGATAGGGAATGGATTCTGCTTAAAACCAATTCCAATTGTATGTTTGGGTGCTGAACAGTTGTGCTCCCAACTGTTCGGGTGTTGTGTGAGCACAGACCGGACAGAGGCAGTTGTTCTCCCTTTGAACAGCAGTGCTGGTTCTCTTCTTCTGGGAGAAGAGAGTGGAGCGGTGTTATTGTGTACAATGTAATGTTCTGCAGTTATGCTTATGTTATTTCCTACCTGTGCTTACCTTACGTCTTGCCTTCTGCTCAGCTTGCACAGCACCTGCTGAAGAGGAATCCAAGTTCTATTTTACTGTCTGCCTCAAAGTTTAACTGAAGGAAAGGTAATGGCAGTTCATACCTCTGTGTGTGAATAAATGTGATCAATGCTGCCAGGTTATTTGAATGGAGATCAGTAGAGATGTTGAGGATCAAAAGTTTGTGGCAGTAAAGACCTTTAGCAGGTGCTCTGGAAGGCACTGAGCAATTAATCCGCTCAGTCTTTGGAAAGCAGCTATGTAGTGGTGTAATGATCCATTGAATAAACTGATTTGCCAAACAACACGCAACAGCAGGAGCTGAAGCTCTGCAGCTTCAGGCTTCGAGCTGCCAGAAATAACTGCATGTCCAGTTCAGAGCCTGAAACAGGATGGTAATTGAAGGTGCCTTGGAGTCCAGTATTGTTAAAGAGCCACTTGAGGGAGTTGTCAGAATCAATAGGTGACTGATGGGGCTGCCAAGGAGATCCTTTTAACTCGTGGAAATAACCACATAAAAGAACAGATAAAATGTAGACTAGTGTTGTAGGGCTCTTAGAGAAGCACTAGACTTCTTTACTATTTGGCTGGGGACTGAGTGCTTTGGGAGTGTCCTCCTTGTCTTGCTGGGCGTGAGTCAGCTTCTCTAGAAGGAATACGTTGATTTAAGTTTCTTTGGGAAATAGATTTTTTTTTTTGCAGTAATTTATGGAAATTGCTTGCAAGCCTGTTGGATTTGTACTTCAAGCTACATGTGCCCAGGTCTGTGATTTTTCAGGTGTATCAGCCCCCAGGAGTATCTGTCTGTGGAGCTGGGTTGGAATATGGCCCTCCAGTTTGTGCATGGGATTGAGGAGGAGGAAGTTTTCACTGCTTTAGGCCAGTAAGTAGATGGAGAGTCTGAGGTGCAGAGCATGAAGTTACATTTTAATGGTTCAGTGACAGATTGTGGCAAAAAAAGTTCACAGTAACTGTGTACCAGCCAAATTGGTACAGTTGATTTACTAATCAGACTCTGAAACATGTTGCAGCTTTTCCTGGCCTGTTTATTTCTTGGTTTAGTTAGTATCAGCCACTATGGACTTAGAAGGCATTGTGTGGAGTATGCCAGGTGACACCAACCTGCCTGGGGAGATAGCAGAGCTTAGTGAGAGGCCAAAATTTATGCTTGCAGTGCTTGCGTCTCTTCCCTCCTCAAAATTTCTGCCTTGGAGTTTCTTTTGGTAGTATAGAATAATGCATCCTAAACCACAGTATAAAATGTCATTAAAAATGAGCAGGTAGTTTCTATTAATTTTCTGAATCTATAACATGCATTGAATCTTTCTTTCTCTCTCTAAAACTTTGAAGAACATTTAATAAAACTTGTGCTTTGTACATCTCTTTCATGTATTATTTAAGTAAATGTGATGGTATCTTGCCAGGATTTTGTAAGATATGTATAATATGTTGCCTGAAAAGTAGAGGAATGTAAAATGCTTAATTTGAGGGTATTCAAATATAAATCTCTCCACTCCCCCATTTTCTTCTCTTACTGACCCATTCTTCTGTTTACTGAATGTGTAGTGATTGGGGTACAGTAATCTCTTCACAAGGGCCAGCTGGAGAAACAATAATATAGTTACCTGTGTGAAACTCTGCGTGCAAAAATGATTATGCCTGTATCTCTCTCTCTCCACATGCATTCACAAAAGAGAATGGAATGGTGGGCTTGAAAAGTAATAATGCAAGTCTAAGAAGTGTAGTGAGTATAGTAACTGAGGGAGACATTGAGTAAGTTTGTGTTTGTTTCAGGGGTCAGTGTGAGGTAAGAGCCGCTAGAGATGACAACAGTACAGGTTGTGAAATCTGTTTTATCACTGCTTATAGTTTATATTTTGAGGATGTCTTCATGGCAAAGTGTTTCATATGTGTGCATTTATGAGTCTGAAATGAAAGGTGTGCTTCTCTTTGGAGTTAAAACTGTGGTTTTCAGCAGGGTTTTGTTGAGTGAAGGGGAAGCAGAAGAAGTGGCTGGAGTTTCTCTTGCCCATGGTTAGAGTAAGCCAGCATGGTTTACAGTCCTAAGGCAATTACTGCAGCTATACAACCTCCTTCCCTCTCCATTTGGGTACTTTATATCTCTGCATCCTGATTCTTTTCTGCTGATACTAATGTGAATTGCTGTGCTTAGATCACCATTTTTTTTGGATAGTGGAATTTTAGAATTTATAATCAGTTACACTGTTAGAGATCTAAGTGAGACTCCAGGATGGTAAGGGAGTAAAAGCCATCACTAGGAGGCTTTGGATTGCTGTGAATTTGTTTTAGAAGTTTGCATCTAAATTTAGGGGCTGCGGCCAATCAGATATACAGATCTTAGGAGATGTTTTCGTAGTTAATTTTATTGATGAACTTCCTTGCTTATCTCTTTCTCCTTTCCCTGCTGGCATCATAGAAACCTAGTGTTACACAAGCTAAAGCTTTAACCAGTGTTCAGTTCCCCTTCTGTCTGCAGCAGAGTTGCTTTTTCATTATATTTTTAACCATGCCCTGTTACTGATGAGGTGCTCAGTCAAAATAGTGGGTTTATATTGCAGTGTTCTTAAATGCTTGGACGGAAGCCCTCACATATTTTCCTTGGATCTTGCTAGGTCTGAGAAACATATTTCAATAGCAGCCATGAAGTGTTTTCTTCACTTTTCATCCTCATAAGTCAAGACTGTCCAGAAGTGTGGTGAGCTGTTTATTTGTCTGGTCCGCAGGCAGAACAAAACCACTTCCTCAGTTTTCTAATAAGTATCTTATCTTGAGAGTGCACATATTTCTATTTCAGTGCTGTCTCACTACTGTTATGCAGGCCCCTATAGCAAGGGTTTGATAAAAAGGGAGGTGTCATGGGAAAATGTGCACTTGTGCAGTGTTCCTGTTCTGTTATGCTCTAATATCTACCTGGCTTCTGTAGAAAGCAGGAAGTTAACAGTGATACAATTGATTACGTTAAATGACAGGACCCTTGGTAGTTGTCCAGGAAAAAGCTTTCAAACGTTCTCATTATTTGACTGGATTTTCTTTTTCCATTCCTATTTTAAATATTCTTCTTACATCTACCAGTGGCTGTACTAGCTGACTAGCTGACAAGGTTAGCTGACTAGATAAGATATGATGCATAATATTTTTAGGTGAGTCAGTTAGAAGTTGTAACTTTTCTTTTTTGTCTCTTAACAGTTGTCATGGCAATTGGAGATTTCTTGCCTTGAGTAAATGCCATTTGTGAAATCATGTCTTCTGTACCCCAAAGGGGCTATGTGTATACACTTTGTCCATCGACAACCAGTGATAGTGAAATGATAAAAACAGGATGCTGTTTTTCTTCTTCCTTTGATCCTTCTCTACTGTTGACTGTTAGTTGGTAATATGGTTAGTTGTGGCTTTGTGGATTGCAAGCTGGTGCAAGTTGCGTTTCTTGCCCAATAAACATCTCTAAGTTTATTTATATAGGTATTTTACATATGTATGCATGTTTTGAGTTGTTCATGTTATTGTTTGAGGATCTGCTGAAATGTAAGTGCAATTGTACTGATGAAATGTTGTTTCATTTCAGTGGATCTGATGGAAATAAAAGAAATACGCCCAGGAAAGAATTCAAAGGACTTTGAGCGTTGCAAAGCAAAGCAACGAGAAGAACACTGCTTTACTATTTTTTATGGTTCTCAGTTTATCCTCAACACCTTAAGCTTAGCAGGTACTTTTTTTCCTCTTTTTTTCTTCTTTAAACCTACAGATTAAACAAGTCAAATGCATTGATGGAACAGTGATGCAAAGAACACTGTAGTTCTGAGTTCTGGAGTTCAGGAGTAGAACAGTTGTTTAAAATCTGGAGATAGACTTTTTACTCAGCCCTTCATGTCTGTGAACTGCTGCTGCATTTGTAATGTTTTGCTTTCAACTGGAGTATCATGTGAATGTAATTTCTGATTTGCCCAGTCATTTATAGCAAGATAGACTTTGCTGGTTAAATATTTCTTGTACAGACTTCAGCACTAAAGAGCAGAAGTGGAATTGTTCTCTCTAAAGCAGCAAAGGATTTGCCTTTGTCTTCAGTGGTAGGCAGAATATAACCCTGGCCAAAATGACTCTGGAAACAACAGGCATAAAGAGTTAGACTACAGCTGTATCACAGAAACATTCCTATCACTGATGAGCAGTTGCAGACTANAATGTTGTTTCATTTCAGTGGATCTGATGGAAATAAAAGAAATACGCCCAGGAAAGAATTCAAAGGACTTTGAGCGTTGCAAAGCAAAGCAACGAGAAGAACACTGCTTTACTATTTTTTATGGTTCTCAGTTTATCCTCAACACCTTAAGCTTAGCAGGTACTTTTTTTCCTCTTTTTTTCTTCTTTAAACCTACAGATTAAACAAGTCAAATGCATTGATGGAACAGTGATGCAAAGAACACTGTAATTCTGAGTTCTGGAGTTCAGGAGTAGAACAGTTGTTTAAAATCTGGAGATAGACTTTTTACTCAGCCCTTCATGTCTGTGAACTGCTGCTGCATTTGTAATGTTTTGCTTTCAACTGGAGTATCATGTGAATGTAATTTCTGATTTGCCCAGTCATTTATAGCAAGATAGACTTTGCTGGTTAAATATTTCTTGTACAGACTTCAGCACTAAAGAGCAGAAGTGGAATTGTTCTCTCTAAAGCAGCAAAGGATTTGCCTTTGTCTTCAGTGGTAGGCAGAATATAACCCTGGCCAAAATGACTCTGGAAACAACAGGCATAAAGAGTTAGACTACAGCTGTATCACAGAAACATTCCTATCACTGATGAGCAGTTGCAGACTAATTTGGAAAAATGAAGTTCTAGTCTGTGTTGTGTATGTGCCTGTCACCTGATAACACAAAGCCTCTTCTGAAGAAATAGTAGAGGACCATATATAACACTGGAAGGTGATAAATTGAAAATTTAGAGGCCCATATGAAACAGAAGGAAGTGATATCCTGTATTTGTGGAAGGGCTTGGAGCATTTCTTATTTCAGGTGAGATGATCCAGTGTTGCAAACCCAAAGATTTTGCAATGAAAAGGATATAAATTCTTGCAGTGCGGGCTAAATAGTTTTCTAATTAATGGAGTTTGCAAGAAACATATCTCCTAATATTCTGTGATATTTCCTTGGTTTGGTATCATACAGATGATTTATTTGAATTAAGAGTTCTCTCTGCCCTGTGTAGGAATGTGGTTGTCCATTTAAATCATTAAATGAATTGTAAAATCTTTATGGGACAAAGAGGAATGATTTGTAAGAATTGTAACTCTAACAGTAGGGTTTTATTTTAAAAATTGAATTAATTGTGTATAGATTGCAGTACTAGTTTTTCAGTCTGACGCACTGGAAGTTAAAGACTGCTTGTGACTAATCCATTGTTATAGGCTTTTAACTTAACTAAGAGTTACCATTGTTTCAAGTCTGTGAAAATTTTGAGTAAGTGTCTGTGCTTAAGTGCAGCTGTGCCAGGTATTTCAGATTGATTTCCTTTAGCAACCCCCTTCCCATCCCTCTCCCACAACAGTTCTTAAAACTAGGTCTTTGCCTGGCTGAAAACATGCAGTACCATGAGATACGTTGCCATAATGCTGAACTGCAGAACAACATGATATAACTTTCAGTTAAGGGGAAATCCTTTTCCTCGTTTAAGCACTTTGTTGTGGCTTCTTAAAACAATATAAAATAATTGTTACTTAAAGTGAATGGTAGCTGTCATAAAGGGCAGAATTGTCTCGGGAGAAGAATTGGTTTGGCAGTGGTAGTGGGTGTTCTTTCTGAAATTGTAACTCATTGAAAAACATTTCCATGGGGAGCTAAGGCTGGGCTCTAGCTTAATCCTTAGGGAATAAAGCATTGTTTGAAACTGTTTTGCTTTGAAGGCAGTTAAGAGAATTTGCACAGATTAGAGCTGCTATATGAAAATAATTTTTCAGAACTGGTTTAATTGAACAATGCCTTCAGGAAATTTCAGAACCAGCATGCTAAAGCAAATGGATTTGTCCAGCTAAAGGCTGTAATGATAGCATCTTGTCCAAGGCCCAAAAAAATGGTTTCAGCTTAACTGGTTTTCTGTAGGGAAGGCTATATTCAGCATGCAGCTCATCATCTTGCTTCTATTGGGTTGAAGCATTACCAAATGTTAAATGATGAGGAGGGCTCTTCTGTTTTGGGAAATGGAAAAGCAAACTAACTTTAAAAGAAAACAAGGCGGCAATAAACCAACTTGTAAGGTTGGTAGGAAGATGTACCTGGCTTCTAGTGTCAAGACATGTGGGGAATTTTAGACCTGTATTGAAACTTGTATTGAAACGTATTCTGTCTTAAGTTGCACCAGGTTTGTATGTTGCTTCCTTCCTCTTCCTCTAGCTTAAGTCAAGTCTGGAACAGTCTGTTTAGAGGCACAGTTAGGACAGACAGAGGTGATTCCATTCATCATAAGGCAGTACATCACAATTTTCTTATAGAAGCATAGAATCATAGAATAGTTTGGGTTGGAAGGGACCTTGAAGGTCATCTACTTCCAAGCCCCCTGCGATGGGCAGGGACACCTCCCACTAGATCAGGCTGCTCAAGTCACCATCCAACCTGGCCTTGAATTTACTTTCTGTAAGTTTCTTGAAATGTGGTGATCTGCCTTTATGTTGTAACATACTGAATTATCTTTTTTTTTTTTTGGTGCTCTTCAAGTTGATCTAGATTTAGGTCCCTGGGTTTTTGCCACTTCTGAGATAGAAGATAAGAAAATGAAGTTTGTGTGAGTTCAGTAGTAGTTTCATAGTCTTTCTGTTGAGGTATTGAAACGCGCTGATAAGCAGACTCTAAAATGGTGTGGTTTTGGACAGAGCTTCCAGAATTAACTCTACCACTCCTGAATTTATGCTGGGTGTTTTTTTTTTGTTTTGGTTTTTTTAAAATTTTTTTTTTTAGTTTTATTATTCGCAACATAAAGCTAAACAATGAGATTTCTCAAAGAGAAAGTTTAATCTGCATCTTTCTATACAAGAGTTTATATAAACATCACAAATTACGTCTTGGTTTTGTGTTGATTTTGTTTTGGTTTTTCTCATGGCGCATTTTTTTTTTTCAGCTGACTCTAAAGATGATGCTGATAAATGGTTGTGTGGCTTGAATATCTTGTATCAAGAGGTCATGAGTGCTCCCACACCTGCAATCACAGAGAGGTAGGTGGACATATTTTCTTGTGAGACTTTGTGTATCTTTGGATCTCAAAATGGAAAATCTGGAAGAAATTTTTAATGTGCAGCAAATGGTTCCTGCCATATACCTTAAGAACAACTACTCTCTCTGTATGATACAGAAAGCTTACATGGCAATTACCTGTTTATCGTGCTGTACTCATGTTTTGGAGTCACACTTTGTTGCATCCACTACTGCGGACTTGCATTTTCATTGTTCTGCATACCAAAAAAACCCACACAACCCCAACTCTTAATGAGATCAAAAGAACAGCTGGTGCAACTGCGTGTTGGCTTTGTTGAGAATTCAAATGTCTTATGCGGTCACAGTAGGCTTGCTCTGATAGATATCCCTGTGTCCCAATAATTCTGAGATGTGCTTTTGCAGTTTCTCCTCTTTATTGGACCCATTGCATTATATGGCAATGGGACTGATGGCACGGCAAAGGTGATCTCTGAGTCAGGCTGAAAATTAACATTTTTAAGGATTACTTTTTGGTAGCGAGCCATATGACGGTGAAACTGCACCCTTAACGCTCCTGAGGATGTTGCATGTGAAACTACTCATGCTCCAAATGCCAGCTTTGTTGATGAGCGTTTAATACTGTCTCTGTACCTGATTGCTTTTCAGAGCTTCTGGCAATGTTGTTTGTGGTGAGTCACTGCTGTTGGCTGTTATGAGGCTATACCCTGTCCTTTCTTGCTGCCTGACCAGGTTATAGCTTTGATGCTTATGGTGTCCTTACCTACTTGCTGTTCCAGTTGGGGAGAAAGCATTCTTGTCTATTTTTATCTACATTTGTGTCACAGACTGATGCCCATAGAGACTGAGGTTAAGCTTAATAGTGACATGCTGTGTTCATCCTTTGCATCAAAATTGTGTGTGTGTATATTTATTATTAATGTTGCTAATAGTATTTTGCTCTGCACCTAAAATGGATGTGCACTCTAATGAGTATTTTCTATAAAATTCTCTAAGCTACCTCCTCCACCCCCTTAGTGTTATGCATCTAATAAATCTAATTGATAGAGTGACTTAATAGAGTTACTCTAGTTTAGATTAGCTGAAGTTTTGACTCACTTTGTCCACTTGCATTCATACAGCTTATGGTTGTTCGTTCTTTTCTGTCCTGCCTACCCTTCCCCTTCCTGTGTTGTTTATATGGCTTTCAAATGCCATATAAAATGTAGCAGCAGAAAATTATATGTTTACAAATAGTTACAAAACTGTCTGAATCCTTAGATATTGCACTGGAAATGTTTTTGCTTTATTAAAAGAGATGTGTCTTACAGCTTTTACATATTTTTATTGAATGTTGTCTGTGGATTTTGATATTTATTGTCTGTGTTTTCTCTGTAATTCTTAGAGTAAACCTTTTTTCCTTTCTTTTTTTGTTTTTTTTTCCACAAGCTGGCTGAGAAAGCAGATCTATTCCGTTGACCAGACTAGAAGAAATAAGTAAGAACTTCTCTCCTTGTTCAAATCGTTTTTAGTGAATTTTGTTGCAGATTCTAACATGATGAAAAGAAATAAATACTACATTGTCTAAGATGTAAAATATGACACACGTGGAAACAGCATTTGCTTTTGCTTTAAGAACTTGAGTTTTGTCTTCTGCTAAATACAGCGTATTCATAGCACTCACTCATGTTCATGTACAAGGTATAATGAGGAAAAAAATGATAGATTTGCTTTTAGCCTAGAATTACCTTGCCAGAATGGGGCAAGGGAGTTGTCATCTTCCAGTCTTACTGTAGAGATTCAGCTCAGCTCTGCAGGTCTGTTAGGCTGCTTGCTTTATAAAGGTCTTTGCCCATTCACAGCCAAGTTGGGTGTCCAGGAGCTCGGACTGTGTAACCTGGTGTGAGCTTTGCCATGTAGCTATGACACCAGTTCTTCCTTCATTGTTGTTTGGGTATTAGTAACAATGAAGCTGCATAAACAGAGTTCAACGTGGGCTGCTAATGATCCAGGGCAGATGTTTAAACATTTAGCCTTCCCTTGATTCAGTTCTGATGAGACCTGAACATGGCTAAAATGTGTGGTTATCTAGTTTGAAACTAGTCATAGTGGCAGAGTCAGATATATCCAGATATAGGGTTGTCCCAGCAAAAAATGAATTCTTTCCTGCAGCCATCAGAGCTGTGAGAACAGAACAGAATATTAAGAGTAAAAAGAGATGAGAGATACCTGAGGATATTAAGGGAGAGGAGGAGGAAGACTCTGATATGACAGAATAGTCCTGTGGGAAAATGGAAGATACTCTTGAGGGTGGATAAAGAAGGAAGCCAAGTTAGTGATTTGGACTTTTTTTTTAATTTTTGAGCAACTGGCTTGATTACATGGGCTGGGCTCTGCCATGTATTCGAATAGTGCTTCTTATGTGGAAGAAATCCCATGAATTGTAGCTCCCACTGTGCCGTGTAACTTTGTATGTTTGAGTTTCAGTAGTTCATTTCAGGTCTATGTGTGATGTGCGTTTGTAGCTTTTGCACGACAAAGGAGACTTTATTCTTTGTAATTCAGTTGCATACTTCTCCTTAGAGTTGTCAGAAATCATGCGACACTGAGAAGAACATTAACCCCTGCTCCCCCACATCTGTTACTTTACGGTGTTTTTGGTCTTTGTCTGGAACACACATTTTGTTCTCAGGTGTAATTCAGTGTCGAAAAGTACATGCATTTCCTCTTATTTAGGCATTTTCCTAAATGCAAAATAATGTGGTGTTTCATAGTGTGAATGAGACTGTTATTGCAGGAAGTAACACCATTCTGCAGACGGGCTGTGGCAATGTGAGCCGAGATGCCATTTCAAAACTGTGTTTCCTAAGTTGGCCAGAATGGTAAAGGGGAAAGTACAATCTTTTACTGGATATCGGCGTATACCTCCTGATGTATTTTGAAAAACTAGTCCTGCAATTGAGTTGTGATGGTGGAGATTGTGAAGCAAATGCCAGTGTTAGGATAGAGAAGCTGTGGCGCTGCTGTATGTCTGCTGAAGAGGTTTCATTTGCTGCTTTAGGGCTGTTTCACTGCTACCAGGCAGTCCGGTTAGGATCAAGGAGACTTCCACTACAGAGAGGGGAGTTTTCTGTTCCCTTGATGGATGATTCCTGCTTTTATTAAAATTCAGGAAAGGAGTACGAACTGAGTATCATTGTGTTTAGTGTTGCAGTTTCTAGGGAGGTTAATTGTAAAGGTTAGGCTTGCAGGCAAGTCCTGTTTCACAGGTTGAGTGTTTTCCAGTGGTAATGAAGTCCCAGCTCTTTGTTTTGGCTTGCATTTGTCTGGCCAGAGGAAATTGCTCCTGCTTGGTGTTTAGGATACAAACAGAGTGCTCATTCTTGCTCTGAAAAGAAGTGTTTTTTTCCAGAGGTCTGGCGACAAGGCGGAAAGCCAGGAATTTCCTGAGTTCTAATCTGGCTTTGGCATGGACTTTGGCTAAGTTCCTTCTTGCTTTGCCTCTTTCCCTCCTTACACAATGGAGATAAGAATATCTTGCAATGTAGCTGCCAATATGTACACTGTAGAATAGAAGTGTTGTAGAAGGGGAGTCTTGCTGCTCTGAATCAATTTTACCATCCAGGTGAGTAACAACTGGAGAAAAAGGCTGTAATGGTAATGAAAACTGGGCCTTTTCCTCTTCTGTTTCTGCTCATCTGTTTGGTATATCCTTTGAATGTTTCCTGTGTCTATATGCCAGTTTCAGTGGGACTAGAACAATGGAAGAAAAGTTACAGTTCATCTGACCATCTAGATCTGATTAGTTGTTGGTGGAGACAAATGGGTATCTCTGCAGCTAGGTTCTTTTCATCCTGACATGGATGCTCAAATTAACCGACATGCCTGTTTCTCTCCACCAACTAGAAAACATGTCCAGCTTGATCACATGTAAGTGTTATGTTCATTGAAGTTTACAGTTATGTGGGATGAGCTCTACCCAAAATGTTTAATTAGTCACATTTTTGTTTTGATAGAAAAGACATCAGTTGCTGACTAGATACAACAGAACTGTGAACTGTGGTGTTTCTGATGCCTTTTTTTTTCCTTTCCAACCCGCCAGCATCAGTCTTAGAGAGCTGAAAACTGTCCTTCCTCAAGTAAACTTCAAAGTGAGCAGCATGAAGTTCTTGAAGGATAAATTTGCGGTAATTACCTGATAACTTACATCTGTTTGGTATTATCTGATAGGTGTTGTTATTTGTTTTCAGAATACTGCCTGTGGTTTTGATTCTTACTGTGTACAGTTAAATAAATTAACTGATATAATTTCTTAGCTTAGCTTCACCAGTATCTAAGGCCATAAGAAAATATAGACGTAAATGCTCCTTTTCATTGTGCAGTTGACCAAAGCTAACATTGGGTGTTGAGTTCAGGTGCTGGTACTCTGCAGGTGCATGAGGAAACTGTTTCATCTTTGAGATAAAATTGATATTTAAGAAAAAGAATGATTTTTGCAAGAATAATCTCTTCACTTCTTCTTGTGCTAATGCTAATATTTCTGAAGGCTGTTTCCATTCCTTCAAGAATTTTAAATATCCCCACCTTTTCCTGCTTTCTAGCTCTCCACCCTTAAAGCACACATTCTTACTTCTGTTTTTCCCGCTTACAATGACCAAATCAGGCACTACTTCACTCTCAGTAACATAGTGGAAATGGAGTCAGTTTACAAAATGCAAAGCCACAAATGTGGGCTAGGAGCACTGTGTCACAAACCAAGAATCTATTTAGTTGTTTGTATTCATAAGTAAATAAATTTAAAAAATCCCAGGGGCTTAAAACAAATGAAGTTAGAGTAGAACAGAGTGTGTGAGAGGGTGGCAGCTGGAGTAAGAGTAACTTATTTGCTGTGCAAATGTAATTCAGGGAATTCAAAATTCACCGCATGCTAATTTCTATTGTAGGAAATAGGTGCTCACAAAGAAGAGCTTAGTTTTGAACAATTTCATTTGTTCTACAAGAAAATCATGTTTGAACAACAGAAATCGGTAAGCTTGTTCATAAGTAGTCTTTGTACTATTAAACTGCTTGATCAGAGCAAGGAGTGTATGCTGCTAATTTTTTTGTTTGTTACTATTTTTTTCCCCTCCTCATTCTTGTGACAGAAGAAGGGTGGAGTACAGCACTTGTGTAGGTAACAGTCACTATCAGCCATTAGCTTAAGAAGATAAGTCATTTGTGTTGCTTCTTGTGTGTTGGTAGTAGAGATGTGCACAGATAGAATGGGATTTCTAGGAAGAACTTTTTGTGGGGCTTTGATTAGGATGTAGAATGTCTTTTCATTAGGCTTGGCTGATCTCTTTAGTGATAGGAACAAGGCTTATCCANTCAACCACCTCCCTGGTGGTTGACTTATGTGATTGATTATATTAACCTTTGATTACTAAGAGCATTCTGTCAATCATGGGGATGTATGCTGAGCATCAAATAACATTGGTTGTTTTCATTGTCTCTCATGCTTTGAAATTATTGGTGATGCGTCCATTACAAGACAGGTATCAGATGGTTCTTGAGAGTCATGAGTGTCGCAGGATAACACTTTAGCTAATTTATATCAGCAGCCGCTTTATATAGAAAATTGCATGTTCTTTTATTACTTATGTTTTCCCCCTTTTTTTTGTTTGTTTTTGTTTTATATTAAGATTCTTGATGAATTCAAAAAGGATTCCTCTGTGTTCATTCTTGGGTGAGACTCCTCATTTGTATTATTTTTTCACGTTTCCATATGCTTGTAGTGCTACAGAGTTGTTTCTTAATTGCATGATTTTTTTTTGTTGTGATACTTTAGTAAGTGTAAAGAAATTGTATATTTTTTTGCATTCAGAAAGATGAATTTATAATGGAGTTAAGTCCTAAATATAATTTAATAATTTTTTTTTACCTCCTGACTATGAAAATGGTATAGGCTTGAACAAGCAAATTCTGATTTTACAAAGAGCTGAAGAGAACTATTGAAGGACAGTTTGATGGAGAATTTTTGCCTTCAGGATAGAGGATGGTGTGGGGCACAGGCTTTGCCTGGACCTGAGCATAATGCTGGTAGTAACAGTTTCTGCATTTTTCATTGATGGACTTAAAAATTTAAGAAAGATGTGTACAGCATGAAAGGGAAGGCCATAGGCATTGCTAAGATTTTGACTACAAATTAAACTAATTTATCTTGGTTTTGAGTATTATGCTAACAGATTAAGGTTAAAAAGTCTGCTATGAGTGTACTGCATATTTCCTTAGCCCTTGGTCATGTCGTATTAATTAAACTTCATGAGACTGCTTTAAAGCACAGATTTATCAAGAAGGGGTAGGTTATAATACCTTCTTAGTACCAGACGATGTGGCATATGTGTCCTAGAACACAGTTGTGCCACTTGGACGCAGCTGTATCTTGCCTCCCTTTTCAGGAAGTTTTGACCTATCACAGTAGATCATCTGAATAATACATGGGAGGAGTTACTTGTGGAAGTGTGGCTTTATGATAATTTAGAAGAACATGTCTTGATATACCTCAGGAGTGTTAAAAACACTCCTGTCAAGTGAATGCTGCTTGTTTCCTACACAGTGATGAGTAAAGATTTGGTACTTCTCCCAGTGAATCACTGTTGAAAATGCATCAGGAATCCTGGAGGCTTTATTTAAAGGCTCAAAAATACAGTGATTACATAATATGCTATTACAAGCCTAATCTAAATTCCATTGAAGTTATAGAAAGTTTCTTAGTGGTGGCAGGACATTAATACTGGAAATCCCAGATACAAATCTATGTAATTTTCTGCTATAATATTTGATGACACTTGCTTTTGTTTGGCTTTCCCTTTCTTTGTTTTTTTTTTAAAGAAATACTGACCGTCCAGATGCTTCAGCAGTTCATCTCCATGACTTTCAGAGATTCCTGCTACACGAGCAGCAGGTGGGAAGGTTGCAGAAATGTTTAGTTCTTTTTCTTGAGATTGTTTTGCAGAATTTGGTGCTCATTAAAAAGAAATGTGATGTGTTAGAATATAATTGATGTCATAGGTCTTGAAAAGATTTCTCCTTATTTGTTGCCATGGAAGTTTATGAGAACTACTGCTTTTCATCTATTTAAAGAGCCTGAAGGTGCACCAGAGTATGAGAGGGTGGACAAAGTAAATAAGGTTTTAACAAGTCTCTATTTAGTCATGTAGAAGAATAGTCATGGTTAGGAATAAACCCTAGTTGAACGTCAAAAATGATAATCTGGCCAAGTTACAGCTGTAACAGCTCAGTACATCTGGGGTAAAGCCTTGTCTGTGGCTCCATTCTAGCAGCTTTCATGTAAAAAGCTGAGCTGACTGCCTGAAATGGAATCAAAAGTAATTTTCTATTGAATGGAGCCAGTTTGATGTTCCATACCAGCAAGCAGATAATGATGGAGGCAGGGATTCAAACAGTGTTTTCATGGTCTTTTATAATGTTATTTAGCACAATCACCATGGGGAAAAAAGTGTATGATATTTGCTAGGCACTGCTAAGCTCCAGGTTTGCAAATATGATTAAAAAGTGAGACCTGTACTTCCTGTATAGGTTTGCTACTTTCTCTTTCTCCCTGTTATATTTTGTTAAAAGGATGTGCAGATTGCACCTTGAAAGGAGAGAAATTATAGTTAAGGCATATCCTTCAAGGATGCCAGCTTTTTCCTGTGTGTGTGCTTGCATGTGTGTATGTATGTGGTATGTATCTTGTGGGCCTTCAGTCTCTATAAAGGTACTTAGATGGAGAACCCTTAGACATCATAGATAAAAGTCTTAAAATATGTGGGTACAATAAAGTATATTGGCAGTAAACTAGCCACTTGAGAGAGAAGTAAATGACATCTGTAGGTCTCTCTCTATTTGATTTTATATAGCATAACATCACTCTAATTTTTTTTCTTCTATATTATTATTATCTGAAGGAATCTTGGGCACAAGATCTCAGTAAAGTCCGAGAACGAATGACGAAGTTTATTGATGACACTATGAGAGAAACTGCTGAGCCCTTCCTCTTTGTGGATGAGGTAGGATAATGATACTTTCTAATAGCTCCTCAGGGACATCTTTCACTGCTTGTTCCTAGTTTGTTAATTGTTTGGCAGATCCTCTAGACTTCTTTTGCTATGTTGCTAGATTTCTTTTAGTCTTGCATGGTAAAAAATATTTTAATTCAGTCTCTGTCTTTGTATTGTAGTTCCTCACTTACCTTTTTGCAAAAGAAAATGGTATTTGGGATGAGAAATATGATTCAATAGATGCGCAGGACATGAATAATCCTTTGTCCCACTACTGGATTTCTTCTTCTCATAACACGTAGGTTACCAAAAGTCTGTTGTCTATATCTGTTGAAACAGACCTAGCACATGTTGGAAGAACATAATACTGGATGCTAGAAATATACTGCATGAGTGAGTGAAATTTTCTGAAACTTTTCCTCAGCTTGACGAGGTTTAGGTGTGTTTCAAAGCTTATGATTTGCTTTCCAGAAAGGTGTGAGAATTGGTTAATGTTTAGATTGAGCCTTAACTGGCGCATTAAAAAATGTCATAGCATCAGGTTCAGCAGAGCTCTTCCATCACAAGTTGAAAACAAAAAAATTAATGTACAATCTCCATGACAAGAGAAAAAAAGTCACCCAGTGAGTGAGTGGGAAGTGGTTGAAACTGACTGCCTTTTACATAAATTTCCATTTACTCCTTAGATATCTGACAGGAGACCAGCTTCGAAGTGAATCCTCCACAGAAGCTTACATCAGGTGCCTTAGAATGGGATGTCGATGTATTGAGTGTGAGTAAGAAGTTTGTGGAGTGGTTTGTATCGTGCTCTCCATATAAATAGAATTTCCTCTGTTTACCAAGAGGAAAAAAAAAAGAACTGAAATGAAGAACTAGTTTGTTTTCTGAAGCTGAAGTTAGTTATTTAAAAAATACTGATTCCCTGCGTTGCTTTTCCTATGCCTCACTATGTCAGTGTTCTTTTTTTTCTGATTCTTGTTCCTCTGTAATTTTAAGATCTTTCTAAAGATCACTGTACATCAAAGAATCAGTCTTGAATCTACTATATGAAAGCACAGGGTTTAAATTGGAATCACTTCTGTCATGTAGACAGATATATAGATAGTTTATTTGTTGTCACTGTAATACAGACAAGTTTAAGGCACAGAGGTTTTCGTAATATAGCGCTACTTGTCATTCTCTTTAACTTCCTTGTAAATCAGTTGGTGGTTTTGTGCATTTGTTCTAAATTGTGTATGTCTTCATCCCTATGCTTGTGTACCTTAGTGAAAAGTCTGACTTTGATTTCATGTTATTTCACCATTTCCTTCATAAAACTAGTTGCTACCACCTGTTCAAATTAGGTAATGTGAAATGTATCTCAAATTAGAGTTTCAGGGTTAAAATCAACAAGATTGATAAGCTTTCAAATTGCCACTTGTTGGAGTGTGGAAAATTGTTGTAAACTAGTAGACTGACAATATAACTGCCTGAATTCCTTAGTCCCAGATTCCTACACGTTTGTTAAGCTTTGGGAAAATTTTACTTTGTATTTTATTTGTGTTGTTCTTACTTAAGTGAACTTAATTTCCCCCATGAAAAAGATAGATTTGTATAATAAAATGTTTTATTGGAACATTAATCTGTGACTCAGTATGTTGAAAACTGAAGATTTGGATGTAGTTGTTCTACTAGAGTTGTTTAAGTAACTGCTCGACCTTTTCCTTTTTGTATTGCTTGTCTTACCTAGTGGATTGCTGGGATGGTCCTGATGGGAAGCCCATAATTTACCATGGATGGACACGAACAACAAAGATCAAATTTGATGATGTAGTACAGGCAATCAAAGATCATGCCTTTGTTGCATCTGAGTAAGCTCTACTTTTTGTCTTCTTGTTTGCTTTAAATATTTCCTTTGATCTGGGGGGCAAGGGAGGATGCTGTTTACCTTGCCTTGTAGGCTGTAGTGAAAAGACATTGTCTTAATTCACCCTGGTTTTCTCTGTCAAAGATACCCTGTGATTCTGTCAATTGAAGAGCACTGCAGCGTGGAGCAGCAGCGACACATGGCCAGAGTGTTCAAGGAGGTATTTGGGGAACAGCTTTTAATGAAGCCTGTTGAAGCCAGTGCAGATCAGTTACCGTCACCAACACAACTGAAAGGAAAAATCATCATCAAGGTAGGCTTGCTTTGTGTGATGGTTGATAAAATAGGAAAACAAGAGCAAGAGCCAGAAATACTACTTCTGTCTTTGCGGCTTAGCTGTTAGAGAGACAAAAAAACCCCATGCTTGACGTGTGTACTAGTAGTGTTTTGAGATATTGTATGGAGTTTTGTAACACTACCTGTTAAAGTCCTTGCTATTGGTTTTCTGTGCAATAAGTCTTGCTAGTTCAAGCCCCAGACTGAATGTCAGCTCTGTTCTGAGATCTTCCATCTCCTAAAATGTCACTGCTAAATTTCAGCAGGGGTTCAATGCTGCAGATGCTTGTCATAGACTTCTTATGTGGCCTGCTTAAAAATGAGTATGTTTTTGAGTAGAAAGTTAGATTAGTGTTACTAACTTGTTTACAAGCAGAACCCAAAATACTTCCAGGCTGCCTACTTAAATTGTTAAAATTACTTTCAAACTGCGAAAGCTTATGGGTATTTACTAACTCAGTGTGATTTACATATGCAGTTTAATGAGCCACTTGTGAAACGCAGAGGTGCTCCTATCACAAGGCAGTCACTGTTAGGGGTCTTACCTTCTGGGCAGTACAGACTCGTTACCGTGCAACAATACGAGGCAGAGAGCTGAAATAAGACTTCTCAGATTGAAACTGCAGTAGGGCTTTTTGAAAGGCAAAATTAGGTGGAGGATGTGAGGGCTACTCATGATTTTTTTTAGTAAAATAGGAATTACTTTTGTCCTTGCCTCAGTTTTTCAGCTCTTGTGACAGTATTGCATCCTATGGATTAAAATTCTGAACAGAAGAAACAAGACTAGGTAGATATAAGCATACGGCTCTTGAATGTAAGACTGGAAATAACAGCATGTGTTACAAGGTATAAAAGTTCTGTGTGGAAGGGTGTTTTTTTGTTGGTTTTTTTTTTTTTTATTCCTCCAAAGTGTTTGTTACCTTGCAGGCATAGAGGGGAGTTGCTGAGACATATAACAACATCATGACATATCTGATTATTTAAAGGGTATTATAAAACAGTGTTAAAGAGTCTTTAAATAGATCAGCACCTGCCGGTGAGCTAGTTGTGTTATTTGGCTTTTGTTTGGTAAGTGTTGTCAGTAAGCAGTCAGAGGCAACTCCTACTTCAGGGGGCCTGTGGGATTTTTCAGATAAGGCTGTCAAACTGAAAGCTACCTACAGTAGGCTGAGCAGAACTGAGTGTAGTTGACAACTACTAGATATGAGATGATTAATCCAATCATGAACTGCAGTAAAGTATTTATTGTTACCAGTAGCCCCTTGAGACAGTTGTTTTTTTTTTTGTGAGCAGTCTCAAGAAGGTAGAACTTATCCCTTCTTTTCAGGAAACATTTTTCTTCTGCTCGTTTTTCTTGTAAATGAGTGAATTCTCCTTAATTTTATTTCTTTATAATTTTGTATAATTTTTTTCTTGTTCCTTATGTCCTGCTGTCTGCAGAGAGATTGTTGTTTTATCCTTGTTTCATGATAATGTGCCACTTAATATTTTCTGTCCTGTGAAGAACGGTGAGCTTTTATCAGACGAATTGTTTCTTGATTGCTTGACTGATACCTGTACTCAATTTTAAACATCTATTATGAGATATAAATTTTAAACAAAGAAATTCCAGCCCTGTTGCATAAAGCCTCATGAAACAGCGGTGGTTATGGTAGTGACAGAAGAAGGCTGAGTGATGGAGGGAAATACTACCAGTAGCACCGAGTATGCTGAAATATTATGACCAATTTTGTATATGATTCTATATGAGTATATGAATGTGACAGGTTGTTTTTTGTTTTTAAGCACAAAAAACTAGGTCCAAAGGGAGACATTGATGTGAACTTGGAAGACAAGAAAGAAGAAAAAAACCAACAAGGAGAACTTTACATGTGGGACACAATAGAACAGGTATCCTTTATGTGACATTTGTTACAGTTTGTTGCTTGCTTGTGTAGTACTGGAAATTTACATGAATTTTCTCGGTATTTTTTAAAGTAATATTATCAGTTTGGTATATGTGAATGAGGGGAAGGTAGCATTTGTTTATTGTTACACCATGTTTGGAAATTGTGGTTAGTGAGTTTGCCTCTGTCTTGTTAATGGTTTTAACATCTCTCAACTTTTAGAAATGGACTCGGCACTACTGTGCTATTGCTGATGAAAAGCTTTCATTCAGTGATGATATAGAACAGAATGCTGATGAAGATTCATCAAAGGTGATGGCTATGTTATGTCATTTAAGCATGTTCTTATTCTCTCAGATTATTTCACTGTCTAAAGATGTGTAATTTTTATGCTGATGTTAAAATTGGTCCATGTCAGATAACAAGTGTGTCTGCAGAGAAGAAATTTTAAGGGTCTTTGCCAAGATACCTTTAATAAAATAGCTTTTTCTCTTGGCTAACTGAGGATCTGCAAAGAGGAGTACAAAGACAATGAAATATAATTTTTGGTACTTAAATGCTAATGCTGATGTGTGCACTGACAATCAAAATCTTTATATGCCTTTGGCTAAATAATATTGCTACTCTCAAGCTAGGCAGTATGAGTTACACAACACACCTTTCATGCAGTGCGTGTTGTTCATTTCATATTTGCAGAGTGTCACGGATGAACCTGTATTACTTCTCTGTTGTGCACACTAACGCAGAAAAATGAGGCTTACTGAGCATTGCAATAGCAGTGGTGTTCATCGTGGTTTCTTGTTCTGACCTTTCAGGTTTCCGTGCGCGATCTTTTGTTGCTAAAATGTGTGCGCATGGTTTGGAGATCTCTGCACAGCCAGATCTTCTGCATAGGCAGAATGTTTTACTCATTCACCTAGATGTTAATGTCATTAATATGTGAAGAACAACACAGATGAATCCTGGAGAAAGCTGATTAGAGACTCTGTGATTAGCAGTAGGGTGTTTTGCCTTGAAATAGAAATCTGAATAGAAATAGAAATGCTGCTGCATTCTTTCACTTTCTATTAATTACACATTTGAACAAGGCTGAAGCTGATCACTGCTCCAGAGAAATGGCTCGATGGGAGAGGAGGGTCAAGGGTGACTATAAAGGTGATTTGCTTGTTTGTGGAAGGAGAGTTCAGGGCTAGGAAGATATGAAATCCTGAAATAGTAGATTGTTATGTCAGTAGCAAGTGTTTTTCTTCAAAATGATAAAATAAGAAATGCATTATAAAAATTCTTACTTTCTGGTCTAGGAGGTGAAACGTACTGAACTGCACTTAAAAGAAAAATGGTACCATGGGAAAATGAAAGAGGGGAGAACAACTGCTGAGAAACTGCTCCAGGAATATTGTGCCGAAATGGGTGGCAAGGATGGGACATTCCTGGTTAGGGAAAGTGAGGCTTTCCCTGATGATTGCACCTTGTCATTCTGGTATGGTGATTGCCCTAATAATTTTATATGGGTTTTGTTTGTTCTGTGACGTTGCCATGTAATGTGTGTATTTTTCAAGAATACATTTATAGCTGAGAGGAAATAGGAATTAGGGGTTACAATAATAACTAGAATGTTATTGATGGGATCATGAAAGACTACTTTCTAAATTACAGTGTAGCATAATGCATTTTGGCAGAATAGCCTTTATTTGAAGTGTTACAATTTTTAAGAGAGGTTTGATTCCTTGCCCTTCCCCCAGTCCCTCTCAGCTTTTCAAGTGACCTGGCAGGATTTAGGATTTGTTATTTCTTCCATGAAAATATTCAAATTTGATCTTCTAATTTTGGGATAAAATACCAGTCTCTACACTGAAAAGGTACTCTCATGAATTTACCTTTATTAGCAGAGATTGATCTTTCAATGACACAGTTATCTAAAGGGAAAAATAATATAGTCTTTTCAGGGTTAGGCTTTTGTGCTTCATTTTTTAAAATTTTCTTCTAGTTGCAATATTATGAGGAGTAGTGTGTTGGATATATTTCTGGCCTAGAGAAGCTTTCAGAGCAAATTTTGCAGAAAGACAGTGTTTGCCAGGATTTAAACTGTTGTGGGTTGAAAAGTATTACCTTATTTATCACAACTTTTGTTGCTGTTCTTTGGTGATGATAGAGATAATATAGATTTCTTGCCTCTTTACAGACTCACCAAGTAGTCAACTAGAAATGGGTAAGGAAAAGCATCAAAAGAAGAAAACCCATTATAAACCATTTCTTTTTCTCATGCCCCTCTTCATTTCTTCAGGAGATCAGGTAAAGTCCAACACTGCAGGATCCGTTCTTCAAGTGATGGAGACACTGTGAAATACTACCTGACGGACAACCTCACTTTTGATAGCATCTATGATCTCATTCAACACTACAAGGAGACCCATTTGCGCTGTGCTGGATTTGACCTGCGTCTGACTGATGCTGTGCCTAATCCCAGCCCTCATGAGAATAAAGAGTACGTACAGGAGAAGGCAAGCACCAGGGTTGTTATATCAGTGTCTGTTGCGTTGTTTTAGATAGTCTTGGATTTTTGCATAGAAAATTCCCTGGATTCAGGATCGTACCTGAGTGCTGCATGTCCATGGATGTTACAGAAATAGGCTTCCCTGAAAGATGCTTTGTGAGAACCTGATACAACAGAGAGCAGTCACTGGGGAAGTAATTTACTAGCAGCAACTAGGAATATTGCTGAGAACTGTAATGCTATGGAAGTGTGCCAGTTCCTTTTTCTTCTCTTCGGTGTTTTACAACACCCAGTGGATTGGATTAGTTATTTAGTAGTTGGCTGTGTTCTGGCAACTAAGTGGTCATGGTCTGTGCCATCTGGAAACTCTGTTACTGGGCCAGTGAGCCCAAACATTTATGTTTTCCTAATCCTGTGTTCCACCTCACCCCTGTCAGAGTTGGTTAGGTTGACTTCACCCCATGCTGATAAGAAGTAGTATAGCTCTGTGTTTATTTCCAGTTGGTATTTGCCTGCTGTAGATCCTGGGCATTGCTCTCTCTTGTTCGCTGGCAGAACACTGTCATCACTGCCCTTCGTACTGTTTTCTTTGCAGTGAGAAAAAGTAAATCTATTGATCTGTGACTTCTTTTTTTGCCCATCCCAGGCTCTGGGAGTCACTGACCACCCAAGGATGGTTCTGCAACCCAGTGAGAAGGGGGATTAGAGTTTAAGGTTTAGTCTTCCCTGCCTTTCTGTATAAAGTGGAGATGTACTGCCAGCCTAAGTGGCCACAGCTTCACTGAAGGCACATGAGAGCCAAGATAGGTCCATACTTAAAGGGAAAGGTAAAATCAAGCTCTGAATAAAAGAAATCAAATGACTGATGTTTTTCTTAAATCTGCTATGTCAAAATCATGAATTAACTACTGAAAATTGAATGGCAGACTAAAAGCTGGATCCAATGCCTTTGTTTCAGGAGGAAATGCAGATTTATATTTTATCATTTCAGACAGACAAGATGTTCTGATATGTTCTTGATGCTTTCATCCAAAATAAGCTGCTATGTTACAGTGTTTTGTAATAAGCTGCTGTCATAGGTGGCAAGATGGAGAAAATCCAATGCATATTTTTCTTGTAACATTTGAAACTCTATTGTTAATAATGCTGCCTTTTATTCTTACTGAATGACGTTTGACAAGCTTTGTAATCCTTTGTCCGTTCTGATTTTTAACTTGTCACAGTTGGTACTATAGCAACTTGAGTCGGGGAGAGGCAGAAGACATGCTGATGCGAATTCCTCGAGATGGAGCCTTTCTGATTAGGAAGAGAGAAGAGCCTGATTCATTTGCCATGACTTTCAGGTAAGAAAAGACAGTACCTTGTAGCCCAGTAATGTTTGCTTTTATTATTTACAAATGTAGCAGTGTATACATTCTTGGTTTCAAACTTTGAGAAATTAGCATGGTTGATTTTTACATTTGGTCCATGCATAAGAATGTAAGCAAGAGTTAATTTGTGACTGGAATAAAGACCATTTAGGCACCAACTGTCCACTTCTTCCCATGCAGAACTGTGCATGGCCTTTCTTCAATTCCTTGATACTCCTTACTGCAGAGTATTATTTTGAAGTTTTTCTTGGTGCTGGTTCAGCAATGATTCTACGTTGTTATCCCCTATAAATCCTGCCCTGTCATATATCTGATGGAAATGAAATGTGAAAATGAAACTGTCAGCTTTTTTTGGCTAGGGAAAATATTTTTGAAACTGTTTCTTGCAACAACATTAATAAAGTGTATGGAATTGTGGTGTTCTCCATTGTGCCTTCAAATCAAATTGCATTTCTCTGGAAAAACGTATTTCAGCAACATATAAAATTGATTTGGAAAAACAAATACTTGTTTTCCTCTTACATGCCTTACTGTGTATTGAAGATGTCTAGAATTCCCCAGTCTCCTGTGTGCTTTGTCTTTAAGCTTTCTGCTGTTACCAAGGTGGATATTAAAGTAACTTGAGTTGCAGCATCCTAATAAAACTGTTTCACAGTGAGGAAAACAAGTACCAAAGCTTAACCAGCTTGAAAAAGATGCGAGGGTCTTCTGGGGGTGGGATGGTTGCTGGTGGATAGTTTTACGCTTACCAATTCAAGCACAAACCTTGTGTTCAAGCACAAGAGGTGTTTTTCTTTCACAATTGATTTCTGTAGTTATCAAAATGAGTACAGGGAAGAGACAGCTACTTGTTTTGAGAGGAGTGTGTCTTTTGCTTAGGGACAGTGGCAGATCAGCAAGAGCAGATGCCAGAGGGACTCTTAGTCTGGTTAGAGGCATTTGTGTTAGTATGAAGATATGACAAAATACCTATCTTCAGGGGAAAAAATAGGGAAATTTAATGTAAATAAAAACATGGTTTTGTCCCAGGGCTTTAGACATGATAGAAAAGTGAGAATGTCTCTTTGTGAATTTAATCAGGCAACTGGAATTCAATTTGAATAAAAGGCTTTGGAAGTGTGGGAAAGCATTTCATATGATTAAGATACACTAACCGGTTTTGGTCCAGTTTACAGCACTGGTGCTCTCTCTCTGCAATTGCCAATATCTCTTAAAGCACCTGCACTTGTTTCACAGAGCGGAGGGGAAGGTGAAGCATTTTCGAATTCAGCAAGAAGGTCGACATTTTGTGCTTGGAACCTCAGCCTATTTTGAGAGTTTAGTTGAGCTGGTAACGTACTATGAGAAGCATCCACTATACAGGAAAATGAAATTGCGTTACCCAGTGACTGAGGAGCTGCTGGAGCGCTACAGCATGGTGAGTGATAATCTTTGTGTGAGTGCTGGTTGCTGCAGTGGATAAGCCCCAGATCTACACCCTTGTGTGCTGGGTTTGGTTCTGGCTGTGGTACATGACCTCTGGGGGAGGTTAGGCAGGCAGTTTTCTTACCTGTGAAACTGTGATGGTTATACTGACTTCTCTCACAAAGTTTTTGAGATATGGGAAGGAAAGAGCTTCATCTTTGATTAAAGGTCAACTCTTGCCTTCCTTATGATTTGATTAGAAAGCTGCTCTGTAAAGTGAGTGATGGTTGCTCTGCTAAAATGAGGTCTTGCCAATAGCCTTGCCTGTATTTGGCCCTCTTTTCTATTGTTAGAGTGGGCAGACATCTTAAAATGATTGTGGGGGTGCCAACAGATGGCTATAGAAATGAGCATATCATAGATGACTGGCTTCCTTCCTCTTCTCTTTGCCTGTGTGTTGTCAGGTGATTTCGGCAGTGAACATTCTATTAACATTAAACACTTCTATAATCTTTGATTCCTATAACTTCATTATTTTTTCCCTTCTTCCTGTTTTTAGGAAAAAGATATTAACTCCCTCTATGATGTCAAGATGTATGTGGAACCAAGTGAAATCACTCCTACAGTGGTATGCTTAAATAGAGAGTTTCACACTTACTGTAGACTTCTGAAAATTTTAAGATTTCTGTGTTGATTTCCTGTTAGCAGTAACAAAAAGGATAATTGAAAATGTTGAGCTTCTTGATTTATGGGACAGTAGACAGCAGAAAATTAGAGAGTTTAACTTTTTTCTAGTATCTCTCTAAAATTTGTACTTACACAGTATCTTGTATGCAAATCCTATATTGATTCATCCATACTGAGAAACTGGGCACTTCTTGCTGTTGAGTCTGTGGAGTGATTTGATTTGACATGCATGCTTATGCAGGCTTGCCCCCAGATTAAGAAACCTATAGGAAGGTTCAATGTGAGAAGGCCAAATCTTCATGGAAAGAAAGCACGACGTGTAAACTGCAAATGTATGTGAGTCTGCGTGTTTATGAGCACTGTTATTGGTGCACAAAATTATCACAGTTCCGTTAGCAAACATGGCCTGCTTGCACAAATAGGTGCAGTTTATTTATGTGCTTTCTATATAAAGATGGTGTCTTTGGTTTATTAATGAGTAATTAGTTTGTCTTCTTTTAAGGTACATGTTTTAAAAACAAGTGGGCCAGCAAACATGTACTTATCCCTAATTCTTGTTAGGGCCTGCCTGCTTGTAAATGCTCATAAAAATTCAGCTGCTTGTGAATTTTGTGGCTATAATTCTTTGGCACCTCTCAGGCCAAGGAGTTTGCATTGCTGCTGAAGAATTTGGGTGGTAGTAAATTCAAGATAAAGAAATTGCTTGTCCTGCTAAAACTGGATGTCTTCCTAAAGGAAACATGACCAGCAGCATCGCTGATGCAGTTTTGAAGTGCAGGCTTTGTAGGCATCTAAGCCCACAAACTCTAACTGCATATGAATATATGTCATTAAGATAAAGGATTGTTATTTTGCTGTGTGATTTTTCTTTTCTTTTTTTTTTTTTTTTTTCTCCAGTAATTGTGCTAGAGCACCTGTTAAAAAAAGATTACCTTTTTTCCTTTTTCCAAGCTCGTACCTGAAGATAACAGTTAAGTAGCATCACTTGCTTCCACCAATAGATGTCACTCTGGAACTTCAGTGTTATGTTTTCTAAGCTTCGTAATAATAATAAAAAAAGGGATCCAATCACCCCTTCATTTTTTTTTTTTAAGATTGCATTATTGATCATTTTATGACCTGTCCCTCTAGATGACCCTTTTGCTCTCTTTCTTTTAAAGCCTCAGAGAACAGTGAAAGCCTTGTACGACTACAGAGCCAAAAGAAGTGATGAATTGAGCTTCTGTCGAGGAGCTTTAATTCATAATGTCACAAAGGAAACTGGAGGCTGGTAAGGACAATATTCCTCATAGGGCAACTTCTAGTGACTTACTAGATGGAGGAAAAAAGTGAGCTTTGGGTAGTAGTTTTTAAAAACTTTGTGTGTTGTCTGGTTGCTGCTTATTAACTGTGACCTAATAAATCTTAATGCCAATATATTAAAAAAAAGCAAAGTCCTCAAGTCTCCTTTTGTCTCTTCTATTTTTCTATCCTACAGCAGTTGCCTGCAGATCCTCCATAGTCCTGTGTATCCAATATTTTTCCTCTACTATATTCACCCGTCCTGAACACTCTTGTCATGCATCTATTGTCATCATTGCTCTGCTAAGTATTTCTCAGGAATCAAACCCAGCTTTTTTAGTTATCTGTAGAATTTCCTTTCATAAGAGGATTTATTTCTTAGCTGGCTTGTAAATTGCTTGGAAAGCTTGGGAATCTAATGTTTCCCTGTAGTTTCTGCAGGGTAATCAACCACATAATAGTAGTTTTAGTCCTGAAGGGGGAAAAAGCCTCTTAAGTCATTAAATGCAGGTTATGGTAACTGTAATCCCTCTGAAATCAGCTGTTACTACAGTTAATGATCACTTTGTTAGAGATTTTAGCTACTTCATCACTTATATTTTGGTGTTAGCCAACTAGACAAGCTACTATGGGGTATTAATGTCCAGTTATTTGCTTCATTAATGGGCCATAGAAGCTATTTTTTTCTCCTTTTCTCTTTAAATTTAGGTGGAAGGGGGATTATGGAGAAAAAATCCAACACTATTTTCCATCTAATTATGTTGAAGACTTGTCATCTAATAACTCTGCTGAGCTTGAGAGCCAGGTGAGGGTTAAAGTTTATCTGCTATGTTTCCCTAGAAGATGCTGCCTGCTGGAAGTGGAAGTCTAGTTTATGGAATCACGACTCTGCATGCTGTGCTTGAGATGACACAGATTAGAGAAACAAATGCATTCTTCATTGTTCTCTGCTGCTGAATATTTTTGTCAGGACGTTCCTCTGAGAGAACTAGTATAAGGAGATAGCTGGCTTGGTGGGTTTATAGGCTTTTCTAATGCGTACCTGCTAATAAAAATCATACCAGTTGGATTTTTCGGATCGTTTAGCTAAACAATACTGTGTCTGACACTTACAACTCTTTTGGCTATGTAATTACTGTCTTGATATTTTCAACTGAGAAAACAGTGCGTGCAAATACATCTTACTAGCTATTTCACACTCCACTATTAAGTCTAAATGCATAACTAACCCTATACTGTTTGTCCAAAGTGCCTAAAATTCTAGTGCAGAGTCTTGGACAAAAAGCTCTTCAACAGAAGAAAGCAAAACTCCATAGTAAACAATGTTGACATTTTTCAGTTTTAAAAATAAAAAGTTTGAATTCTGTTGTTGTTCTTAAGCACTTCCAATGCTATGCTAGGAGTCTTTGTAGGAAAGCACATGTATTAGATTTCCCTCTCCAGTCACTGCAGCTTGAAAAACAGGCAGTTGTGTCAGGACAGGAATTGCACTCCTCATTTTGACTGTCACTGGAGAGATTCTCATGTGTTTCTTAAAATTTTTGATATTGGAAACAGGCTATTAAACATTACAGTGGGCATGCCTTCAGTGAAACCGAGGTTTGATTTAATAATGCATGTTTATTATTTGTTAATGTCCTGTGCATAATCACTCAAGAGAAGATTCATGGTCTGATTTAACTCATGCTTTTCAGATTATTGAGGACAATCCGTTAGGCTCTTTGTGCCGTGGCATACTGGTACTCAATAAATACAATGTTGGTAGGTATTTTCTGATATTTACGCATGGGATTCTGAGCTGTCTGTGTTGAATAGATTCTTTTATGTTTATTGGGAAAGTTTTGGTTTGCTTTTTAAAAAAACCCACTTACTTGTATTCATATAAATGTAAAATTAATATGATGAAACTTTCTGATACTATAGCTGTTGCAATAAATCATCAGTGACAGCTCAGAAGAACAGTTCTTGGATTTTAGTATAAATGTCTTGTTACTGTGTTGCCTCACAGTGAAAATGCCACAAGGGAAACACAAAAAACCTTTTGTCTTCATTCTGGAACCTAAGGATCCAGAAGATCCATGTGTAGAGTTTGCAACGGATAAAGTAGAAGAGCTCTTTGAATGGTACCAAAGTATCCGGGAAATCACATGGAAAACTGCAGAAGAGGTATTGATAAAAATGTATCCTTTTAAAATAATATATTGCTCTAGATTTACAGTAGGATTTGTCTTCAGTGGCCACACACTGCTAAACCTTGCTAACAGCTGATCCTTCACTCATGCATATTGCTGGTTTTTCGCTTTATTGATGCTGTGAATCTTGTTGCCTCAACACTTTTGGGAATGCTACGCAAATCAGCATAACACCAGTCATCAGAATGTTGGTTTTATGTTAACATGAGTTTTTCAACAGAGCACTCTCTGTTTTGCACTCTGCACCTCAGTGGAGAAGTGTGCTCAATAGTACAAAGTAGATACCATGCCTAAACTCTTCGTAGTCATGTTTACTAACTCTGCTTTCCAGTGAATACAGTGGCACTGATAGGGAGTTGTTTAGCTAATACTTTATTTATTTGTAATTAATGTACACATTTCAGATTTCCAATAGCAATATTTTCAAGAAATCATGCATAAGTATTGAAGGATTGTGCCTAAGTTTAGCTTCTACATCCCTTTACATTCCTCTGGACTCGCTTTTCCTGTTCTGATGAATTAATTTATCTCCCTGTCATCATTTCTATTATTTAAGAAGTCTTTGACGTGGCCAAAAAATCCTTACAGTGACTATGTTTAAGTATACTCGTTGCTTTTGGTCACTTTTTATTTTTAAGTGGGTGATAAGAGTGATGGAAAATGTGTTTCAGTGTCATGTTGGCTCATGCTGTTTATCTGTTGTCTGGAGTGGTAGAGAATGCTGAGGGTCATCATAATCCTATTTATGACGGGCAAGTTGGTCTGTCAAGCAGAGGACTGCAAATTCAGCAAGGGAGGAAGCAACAGGAGCTGTTGACTTGTTGTTGGGGGAGGAAAGATACAATTCTTATGCCAAGCTGTTGTTTAGAAATAAAAATGAGGAAAAGAGAAACAAGTCCTAGAATAAGTGTCTAAATGAAATATTTTTTATGGTACATCAACGGCTCTTCAGGAGTTTGGCAGCTATTTCTCCCTCTGTACTGTTAGAGACGTATTAAACAATCTGTGTTCAGAGATGCTTTAAAACTCACTTCTGTCAATCAGGAGGCTTTTGTCCCGGTGTGGCCTCTAGAAAATTCACGATAGAATGCTGCATGGAGAGGAGAAAAAGATGAGGGGAGGCCCTTTTTGTCAGTGCAGTTAACAGGTTGAATTTTGAGGAAGGAAAAAGCGTAGTGAATCAGCCGTATTATGAGTTTATTTTTGGGTTGTGTCCATTATACGCAAACAGTAAAACTAAGCTTCTAGTATCTTGTCGTCTCTAATACCGATGTTTGCCGAGCTGCTAGGAACAGTTGTTCAGTGCCTGCTCTCCTGCTTGGGTACCACAAGGGGGGGGTTATGTCTAAAGATCGGCTTGTGGAATCCAGAAATGCTCCTTTGCTATTTGGAGGTCTGGTTACTGTTGAGCAGTGTCTGGGAAACTGTGCTATATCACTAAGTACAATGGGGGTTGTACAGGTTTTTCCCAAGGTTTTTTTTTCAGCATTAAAAGCTATATTCTTCTTTCTTTTTCTTAGAGATATAGTCTATGGTTCAGTGAAACATCATAAACACCCCTGGCTCTCCAACTCTGATTTGCATTCCTCTTTCGTTTGTGTTCTGTAGGGAATTCTTTTGGAAGCCTTCCTAATTGCTGCTACTTCATAATGTCTTGTATCAAAGCTAATTGCTGTTCAGTATGGGACTCTTCTAACACATTTTGTCCTGTAATTGCTTCTTACGTCTGGAGAGCCTCCAGACCAAATGTCTCTACTTGAGACAAGTCTTGCTGTTTTCTGCAGCTTCCAGTCTCTGGTTGCAGGGATCGTTGCTCAGCTTCCGCAGAACAGGTGCTTGCAAACATGGAAGCGGATAGTGGGTTTATTACTGATGATGCCTATGTGACTGCACATGGTTTTCCATATGTAACATTACTGGTTTGTTGCACAAATAGTAAAGTACAGGAATGATGCTCATAGGTTTTGAATTTAGCTGTCTGGAAGTTACGAGAAGACTTAAGTCCTACTCAGTATTGTAAATAAATAC
This sequence comes from Piaya cayana, assembly GCA_013389865.1. Taxonomy (NCBI): domain Eukaryota; kingdom Metazoa; phylum Chordata; class Aves; order Cuculiformes; family Coccyzidae; genus Piaya; species Piaya cayana. The sequence goes on along the minus strand of WAAB01023620.1, from coordinate 206,221 downwards.
ACTTCACTACCCTTTACATTTTTTCTGCATACATTTGCATTTATATGAGATACAGAGTTGAGAATGTAACTGACATCGAGTAGAACCACATTAAAAGAAAAAAATTGTTGCAAGGATTCTGAGTGGGACTGATCAGGGAGGGCTGAAACACTTGCTTAAAAGACCAACCAAACAACACAACCACTTTCCCCCAAGCACCATTCCCAGCTAAAACCCAAACCCACTTGGTTAGCCTGTTCTCTCTATTGGGTCTTAGAGTACATTATATATCTATGCAAGTGTCTAAAGTATCAGATAGGAATCTGGGCAACAAAGGCTGCTTCAACTTTGTCATTTCATTACACTATACCCTGGAGTTACTGTGTCATAATACCAACTGCATCTGTCATCTAAGACTTCATTATGTTTTACAGGAGAACAGGAGGAAATACTGGGAAAAGAATCAACTGATTGCAATTGAATTGTCTGATCTGGTAATCTACTGCAAGCCAACAAGCAAAACCAAGGACAATTTAGGTAGTTCCTTTACTATTACATCTGAATTCTACCTTTTCTACTGTTTTTAGAGACATTAGTTGAAATTTTAGAACTGAAGATAACATCTATTCTTTCCATACCGGAAAAGAAAGTTCTGCCTCACCTGTGCAGTTTTCAGTGGCCCTCTGAAATTGTACACTAGGGAACTTGATGCTATTCAACTGCCACAAAAAAACTATCACAAATTTCTAGCTAGTTAACTAGAGACATTCTCTCATAGGTATCTTTGAAGGGGAAGCTCGCTAGTTATGTTTTAATTTCACTATCTGAGATCAAAAATTCTGACCAAACGCTTGTGATATGTTTGTAAAAACTTTCAAAATGGATTTGTTGTGCATTATGTCTTCACTGTAAGAATCCATTTGCCATATACATCAGCTATTGGAATGACTCCATAATGTAAGTGAGATCTAGGACCTATGTAAGTGCAGGTGTGGAATCTGAAACTGAAGTATGTACTACTTATTCCAATTTGTCATTGCTTCTGGAGAAGTTGGAAAATGTGCCCTTCTTCCTTAAGTTTCTTTGAAAACATTTTTAATAAGATATCAGTGTGGTTAAGACATTGTAATTATAGCCAATGTTTGAAGCAGTGGCTAACCCTGGCTCACCCTTTCCTTAAACCCAGGAAAAGACATCTCATTTGAATATGTGGTCTACTGGTCAGAAGTGCAGTATTAACAATGATGAGATGAGAAAATTACTATAGACTCCTATCTGCCCTGCTGCAAAACATGTGGCAGGAGAGTAATTTTAATGTTCAGACTTGATGCTCAACCAATTTGCCGTGTCTGCATGTAAACTGTGCCAATTATTGCATTAAAGGTCAAAGTAAAGCAAAGCATTAGTAGAAATGCAGTATAAACATTGACTTCTTTCTTCCCTTAGTAACCACTCTTTTTTCCTCCCTATCCTGTGTAGAAAATCCTGATTTCAAAGAAATCCGTTCTTTTGTGGAAACCAAGGCAGAGAGCATTGTTAAGCAAAAGCCAGTTGAGTTGTTGAAATACAACCTAAAGGGACTGACACGTGTCTATCCCAAAGGACAGAGGGTTGACTCATCCAACTATGACCCATTTCGTCTCTGGCTTTGTGGATCCCAAATGGTGGCTCTTAACTTCCAAACTCCAGGTGATATTTTCTTTAAAACGTGATGTAATTCTCTTTCCATTTCACCATAAACAAGCCCATTTCTGGACCCTTTTCCATTCTAGTCACTGTGACAGTCCTATTTATTTATACTCCCAGCAACATGAGATATGCAAGAACTGAAGTTTGGTTTTGGATGTGTAATGCCTGATAGAGCTGGTCCTCCAAAATCGGTCTTCAAAAGCCGTGTCTCTGAGTCTAACTAGTCCAAACTTGAAAAGGTTTTTTCTTTGATATCTTTGTGATAAGCATTGATATTTACAGTAAATTTCAGGTAGATGAACAGTCCCAGGGAAGGCTGTACTCAACTTCTTGTTAGGGGCCAGCCAACTTATGACACATCTATAGGAAACTAATTGTGAACAGAAATGGGTTTATTCGGATTAAAGTTGGTGAGAAATGGCCTATCGTGTTCAATTACCTAAGGGAATTGAGTCTTCCAACTTATCTTTCCAGCTCTTTCTGATAAAGTGGTGACCAGAAAGAATTACAGAGAGGAGCCATTAGTTTGGTATTTCCTTAGCTTTATTCAAATAGGGTTCTTCTTTCATGACTGTTTAACTCTCTCCCTAGATAAATACATGCAATTGAACCATGCCTTGTTTTCACTTAATGGACGCACTGGCTATGTTCTGCAGCCAGAGAGCATGCGAAATGAAGACTATGACCCAATGCCAAATGACTCGAAGAGGAAATTGCAGATGATTATGACAGTGAGGGTAAATCTCTTTTGTAAATTATGTATTTTACAAGTCATAAATCTCTATAAAAGTAAAAATAAGGCTATTATTTTTTCAGAGCAAGATCTGACAGATTGTCAAAATACTGTTTTTAAATGTCAGTGTGTTTGAGAATTTAACTAATTCCACTGGTTCCTGAAAAGAAATATCTATCTTTGTCATGCTAATGAAGCACATACTATCCGATTGAAAACACAATCCTGGGATAATTTTATATAATTGCTAGTGAAATTTCCAAATGAACTAACATGCATTTCCGATCTAATAACTTCTCAATAGAAAGGCCCTATTGGAGACTGGTTAGCAGCAGACTGATTAGTTTCAGAGGTTTCCAGTGTGGAAGAAAGATATTTATAATGAAATATAGAAACTAAGCAGAAAAAATAAGCTGATTGCCCTCCTTCATCACATTTAGTACACTGTGACTTAATCAGAATTTCATTCTCATTTTTCATGGAGAGATGGGTTTATCATTTGAAAATTATGCCATGTTGTCTTTGGGTGCCAAACAGGAATTGAACTTGTTTCTGTTCTCAGCAAAATATGTTTTCTGAGAAAGAAGAAACACACTAACTGGTTTTCAATACAGCTTAGAGAAGAAGTAAACAAGGGCTGTGAATATGAGGCAGGAATGTCTTAAAATAGATATGTAATGAAGACTTGTAATAAAGACTGAGGAAAGATAACAAAACTTACGTTACAAGCCTTTGCTGGAAATGCACACCCCGTGTTACCAATGTCATACTACATACTACAGTATTTTACAATGAAAATCAATGTATTTTTGCATGTTCTTCTGTTGTTTTTTTTTTTAACCCCTGTAGTTCTGTAGGAAGAAACTTCTGTAGAGAAATAATGGTGCCAAGTTGCTTTTGGAGGTGGTTATAATTTATGGTTGGTTTTGCAGGTTTTAGGTGCTCGTCATCTCCCTAAACTTGGTAGAAGCATTGCTTGTCCTTTTGTAGAGGTAGAAATTTGTGGGACTGAATATGATAACAGCAAATTCAAGACAACAGTTGTGAGTGAGTATTTGCAGTTTTCTCTGTTGTGAGGTTATACTTCCAGTGTGCTTAAATAAGATGAGTAGAGGATAACTGTGAATTTTATCAGTAATTGACCAGCAACCTATAATAGACCAGCAACATGTTAACTGTTGCTCTGGACTGATGAGTTGTACAGTATTATTCTCTTGCGTTCCTCAGGACCAGTTAATTTCAGGAACTTCAGTGTGTATCAATTTTAGAGAAAAAAAGTACTGTTGCAATTTGTTAATAAAAATGTCTTAGTTCTGTGATGTTTTTGCCTATGCCTAAGTGTGTGCATTTGCATATTTTTAAAAACTGCTGTCTTGAAAGTGCCTTCAGCAGTGCTATTCAGCTCCCAAAAGTCTGGCCCAAATGGGGAGTTGCTACTGTGAGATCCAGACTGTGTTTATTTAAACTTGGGTGCTAAGACTGGCATCCCTTTGGAGAAAGCTTGGGAGCATATGGCTGAAAAGTCTTGTAGCTTGCAACACTATAGAAGTTTGATCAAAGCTCACTCCTAGTGAGTGTTTCATTGTGTGTGCATGTTTGTTTGTATGTACACGACCTTCATTAAATGCACTCAAATGGGGCGATACCTAAGCCACAGCCAAATAGCATCCAGGATTTTGAATGTAAGTAGACAACACAAAACGACCATTAAGAAATGACTGTCTCTCTCTTCACCATTTAATATTTCTGGATGCAGCAGTGTTCCTCTAGTAGACAAAAGGCTTTGTTTCTGATTATCAGAGTGACTGATAGCAGTGGAAGATAACATAGAATGAGGGGCAGAAAGTGTATCATGGCTCTTCAGTACTTCAGAGAAGAGGATTATGATTTTAACTTTTTATGGAAAGTGACCAAGAATCTAGAGAGCAAACTTCCTGGCCTTTGGGCCACTGTATTGTGGTCTTCCCAGTGTTTTTCATGTTTTCACTCTGATACAGAGCATGAGGCTCACAAATGTGAGCTATGAATTACCCCCTTTTTTTTTGGTTTGTTTTCTTTTTTAACAAATACATGTTCAGGGAGGTTTTATGTGTTTAAATACAAATAATAGCTTTTATTCATGGATTACCATCCCTGCCAAGTTTCCTCCTATCTTCTCCCACAAATAAACAAATACATACCTTCTGAAGCATGGTTACAACAGGAGGCAGATGGTAAATAGGATTTTTGGGCCTTTGTATCCCCAGAAAATGTCCTGGGAGACCTACCCATATGTGAATGAAGTGGAATTATTGCTTCATACTGCAAATGTTTCCTTTTCATTACAGACGACAATGGCCTTAATCCAGTTTGGGCACCCTGTCCAGAGCAAGTGAAATTTGAAATTTATGATCCAAATCTAGCATTTCTACGGTTTGTTGTTTATGAGGAGGATATGTTCAGCGATCCAAATTTCTTAGCACATGCCACTTTTCCCATCAAAGGAATCAAATCAGGTAAGGTCAGTGGGTATACTAAAGGGCTAACTCAGAAAGATGCTGTTCAGCATTGTTGTATTGTGACTTTGCTCTCAGTGGCAGCTACAGTGTGACTAAGAACAAGTGCTCCTTTGATCTGAGTTCTTTTACTCCATTGTTTATTATGATACTGAGTGCATAGCATATAAGTACTTAAAATCTTCTCCCCCTCTTGAAATTTCTTGTTTTCAATTAAGATAAAGAAGCATTATGTAGAATAACTTGTGCTGTCTGTAACACATACTCAATTTCAGCCACAGGATACTATGAGTAAAATTTGGGAAGATTCTTTTCCTGTTTTGGTATCAATGCATTTGTTTTGTCAATTATCTTAAATGTGGACATCTGTAGAGTAAGTTTTCTGCTTTCCTTTGCTTCTGGCTTTGGTTTTCAAGAGCATGTGAAATCACGCATTTCTCAATTTTGCCATTCTTGCCCTTTGCTTCCCTGTAATTGTCATCCATATGACTGCTCTCAGCCGTGAAGTGTTTGAGCAGTGAAGAATCTGTTAGCTCTCAGGATTGTGTGCACCATTTTTCTGACTGCAGGTAGCCTTTTACCTTGTTTCTAATTGTCCTTTGTATATATTGCGTCCCTCCCCTCCACTCCAGGTTTTAGATCAGTTCCTCTCAAGAATGGATACAGTGAAGATATAGAGCTGGCTTCACTTCTGGTTCACTGTGAAATGCAACAAGTTCTGGTGAGAACCACTGGGGATTTTTTTGTGTGCTTAGAGTGTGTTATCAGTTCTTTTTGGAAACCAGGAAATGAGGATTTAGCTTTCAGTTCTGTCTCTGATGTGCTGTTGCCAGGCATTACTTCTGTAGGTACTGGGCAGGACCAATAAAGCAAATAGATTTACTCTCCCTCTGGGTGGGCAGATTATGTAGTGGTGAAATGGAATTGTACTAACATAGCCTCATTACCTCTCTTTTTTTAAAGGTCCTACATAAAAAGAATTCACTTTAGAAAGAGACAATAGTACTTTCTCCTAGTATTACATTAAAATAAGCAATCCATCAGGTGGAAGACACGTTCCAGTTCCTATGGAAGTGCTAATCTCCTTCTTTTAGGTCTCTCCAAAACACCTAATTGAAGTGCTAGTATTTTTAAACATGCAGGAGAAAAAACAATGCTCATGAAACCCAGCATTAAAGTGGCTGCTCTGTGAACAGCATTTGTGGATGTTCCAAAGGTGCTGCTGTATATGTTGATTTGAAGCAGGATTATTCTCAGACTCTCACTATCTCAAAAATATTTTATGTAATTTAAATATACTAGTGTAGAGGCCATATGATGAAACTTTAAAGATGCTTCTGGGAAGTGGGTATTTCAAGGTGCTTTGCAGTACCTTTCAGATTCAGAGAAAACGAAAAAAAGTCCCAACTCCTTATTTGCAGTCTTTTACAGCCATTCAGTTCACACCAGTGTACATTATTTTTCCTGATTAAAACACCAGCTTCTGCTGACTGTAAGTCATTATGCCTCTGGAGGGATTGTGCCTGCAGATGCATACACCGAAATGGAAATTACTGAATTCAGTCACATTCTTCTTCACAATGAAGTGGCAGCCTTTTTCAGACATCCTTTGTCAAGGTTTTTACAAAGCCACCTTGTAACACATGATGTAAAATGGCTGTGTGTAATGACAGTGTTTGGCAGTCATGGTAGGTACCTTCTCTTGGCTAGCAGAGTCATGAGAGCAGGGGAAGGCTGGAAGCTGAGACCAGCTCTCTGTGTGTGTATGTAAACAAAAGAGACCTATGTCCTTTGAAGATAACGTTTACTACCTTGTATTCCATGGACACGAGTCTGACAGAGGAGGCCAGATAAACTGCTATTTTTTGGCTTGCTGCCTTTGAGAAAGCTGGCAGCAACTCACCATTGCCTGATATGTTGAGTAAGGACATAACTTGTAGGTATATTGTGAATTCCTCCTGCTGTGGTTTCTCTTTGGAAATTCAGATCATGATTTGCCTGGGGCAGGAGTATCTCTTACAGTGTTGTTCATATCAGCAGTTTGCCTCCCAATCTGTTAGCAGCAAGTCCTTTGACAAGAGCACATTTCGCACTTTTGAAGCCCTTCTGCTTGTTAAGCCAAATGAAGATGCAGCACAGCTCTGTTTTTTTACAATGTCTGATGTCTCTGGGTGGTAATGCAGTGGCAGGACAACTTCCAAAAATTTTCCCTTTTCTTTGGCAGTCTGCAGCAAACCAAGACTTGCCATAGTAAATCAACTTGTAGAACTTTTGCCAGATCATTCAAGAAGCATCAGAAAAGATCAAGGCTGTCTCCATCTGTTCTTCTGCCCCTTTTTTAAAATGATGACCCTCCATAAAATGATATAATTTAATAACAGGCCTGTTTATATACAGAACCCATCTGTGTACTCTTGGAGATGAAATACAAAATTATAAAGGGGAATTACAGATGGCTGTGGAATGGTGAAGCAAGAATATTGTAGATGTTAGCATGCACATTTGTCAATTATTATGTGAGGCCTTACACAGTTTCTGCTGAGCTTAACCAGTTTTCTTGATATTGTAGGAATTGTAGGAATTGTTACATTTAAAAGCATGTTTAATTGGCTTGAAAATTGATTTATTTGCTTCAGAAAGTGTGTGTATCTTTTAAGCATTTTCCGATTATTATCGACCTCGATGGTGTATATAATTTTGACTTAAAGATAGAAGTAGACATTCTTAAATGTGTTTTTAAAGTCTACCTTTGCGGATACAGTTATTTACAGTAACAAATAGTAGTACATATGCATCTTGATGATAACACCTGCAAATTGATAATTGGCAGTCTGCTTTCACTTTTGTGATTTGGGAAAGCAAAGTTTCCTTCCCCTTTAAAAAGCAAAATATTTCAAAAAATTACTTTCCAAATCTTATTAGCATAGCACTGAGGCTATTCCAGATGCTTCAACCCATGCCGGAGAGCTCTGGGAATACTTTTTGGGAGGAAAAAGGTTTAGGCAAGTATTTTGTTGTTCTAACTGAAGCTACTTGTGTATGTTACTAACCTCTCAGTTTTCTTAGATGTGAACTAAGTACAGAAAAGAGGCATTCTTATTACTATGCTGCTTCTGAAAAGGTTTATATTTATTGCATTTGTTGATTGCATGTCATGTTGTGTAAGAAGAGTATCTTTTTTTGCTGCTGATGTGAAACTTAAGACTTCAGTCCTGCCAGTACTATTCCCTGCTAGTAACTCCATAAAGGAAACAGCTTTTGCATTCAAAGTTTTGAAGTGTTAAAGTAATTTGAAGTCATAAAGGGAATCAATGATGCTTATTTTATGCTTGTGGAGTACTTTGCAAGTACCGAATTGTTGTAGTTTCATAGAAACACAGGATCTGTCCTTTTTATGTCACCTGAGTACTTTTGCTGCTCTTGAGGGTCCTATTTACTAGTTAGTATTTGCACCTTTAGTTTAAATTAAGTTACATTGATTTCCAATATTCTTTTGAAGGAAAGTGAAGAAGAGCTTTATTCCTCATGTCGGCAACTTCGAAAGCGCCAGGAGGAGCTTAATAACCAGCTGTTTCTTTATGACACCCATACAAATTTAAGGAATCCTGCCAGAGATGCTATATTAAAAGAATTCAATGTGAATGAGCACAAACTACAGCAATATCAAGAGACATGCAACCGCAGGTGAGTTGATAATCGCTCTCCTTTCCAAGGTAACTCTATCTAGACATGATTTATGGTAAGGAAATCTCAGAATTATCAAAACAAACATCTAAAGAATGAGCATATCTGAGGCAGGAAGGGGCTCCAGTGATGTAAAGCTGGGCTGCAAACCGCTAGAGGCCAGCAGTTGCTGTGAAATGTCTGCTCAGTGAAATCTCACTTTCCGTAATTGAAGAGAAACCTGCCGTCCCATGAGTTTATGTTCCTGTCTTCCAGGCTTTCCTCCTGGAAATCAGGAGGAATATTTACAGCCAAATAATTAAACAACCTTGCTCTTCCTACTCTATCAAAGTTATGTCCCTGGAAGTGTTGTTAGAACATTATAATAGGTATGTGGAAACAGAACATGCTTACAGATACACAAACCACAGAAGATAAAACCAGCCTTGAGTAGTAATACCATAGAAGTGTCAGTTAACTGTTAGTACATTATCCAAAGCTTAGGGGAAGCTGCCACCTTTGGGCTTTGTATGAGAGTGACAGACAGAGGCCTCATGTACCAAGGGGAAATCTTTATTAGATACCAAAATGGGAGGAACACTCTTCTTTAAATATTTGTACCCTTTTTTATGATCACTGGTTTACTCTGGCTTATTGTGGAAAAAAATTGCAATGCTTATTGCTGATACATTAATCGCCACTCATATTGTGAACTTTGGTAGACTGTTTTCTGCTGAGAAATTCCTATTTGACTTGACTTTTTGTTTTTCTTTTCCTTAAAGATTAAAGGAGAAGAAAGTCAGTAACAGCAAATTCTACTCTTAAAGTAATCGCTCTTTGATGTGTACTTTGTGGTGCAATTCATGAAGAGATGTTAATTTATCCTGAACGTCCTGTTCAACGATGGTCTCATCAGACTGAGTAACTGGAAGAAGAGGAGGAAAGATGGATTTCCTTAATAGTTTCTTCTTACAAGAAAAACTGTTTTGCTTCCTAATAATTTATATTCTGCACAAAGCATACCCTCTGTGCAGGCCAGCTCTTCTGCATATTCAAGATTTTTAAAATTTGAGGGCATGTAGTTGGATAGACTGCACTTGCCATTATCAGAACCTGAAGTACAGGTATAAATAATCTACTGTATTTGTGTATGCAGGCTATAGATAGGACATCCACAATAATTTGCATGCATGGAATCACACCACTTTAACAACTTGGCCCCTTCAGATTAGCTGGTAGTGAGTTTTTAATTTATTAAATGCTATAAAAGCACTTCTACACCAGAATTGTCATTCCTGTATGTTAACAGTACACAAGGCAGCAGATTGTACTTATGATACTGTGTAAAATATTTTGGGCAGCTGATAGCTCATGCTGTATTGTCTCTTGCTAAAAGTTTTCTATTATGTTTTTGAGAAATAGATAATATGTTAATTTTGTTGAAACCAAGTATCCCCTGCAACTGTAGTTGCATTTTTCCCCTTGAACTCTCTGTTGAGGTTTAAGAAAGGAACAATGTGTGAACCTATATTCATAGCCCCTGTGAACCTATGTTCACAACTGCAGGCACTGTTTGTTTGCAGAAAGGAAAGATATTTCAGATTCTGAAAAGCACTTACTTTGGTATAGTATCATTTTGCAAATCCTTTCAGCTGCTAATGTGCTTAGAAATGAGTTCTTTAATGAACTGTCAATTTTTAATCTTGCAATCCTACTTAGACAATAGCATCAAATGATAGTGTTCTGTAAATGTAGACCATTTTCACAAAATGTATCTAACTGAATAATGATCATATGCACAAATATAGAGGTACATTGTTCTTACAGCTTTAATCAAATGAAGAACATGGAGCTACAGATGAGAAAACTTGTTATGTTAGCAAGTGTTTTCCTGCCAGAGCAGAACCAAAGTCTTCTGGTGTCATATTTGACACCAGTTGTTACAATTTGTGTATTTGCTGGTTCTTTGTGCTAGCACTATGTTATTGCTGTCAAATTCCTAGTTGCTTTATCTCTACCTGGGTGGAGTTTTGCTGTCTATATGCTTGACTTTAACTTTCAAATGTGTGCAGAGGAGTCATGTTTTTGTGTCTAAGTGCCTGAGGCATAAAACACTGCATACATAGCACTGTATTTCTGATCACAGAAAAATTGCATGGACTTGGGATTCATGGCCTGATGAAGCTGTCTTAACAATTTTCAGTTTCTCTTGCTCCCATGCTATGACTTCTGTTGTTTCAAGAGGCACTTAATTGATGTCATTGTACATTCACAGATGATGGTTTCAGGAACCCCCTTAAAATTTTAGTTATTCTGTAAAGACAGCCTTGTCTCAAAGATGAAAGTGCTGTAAAAGAGTGTTCCGTAGTGCGGTGGCTTCTGTACATTTTTTATGATAGAGAAATTAATTACTAATCACCCAGCTGAAAAAGAGAAGAGGGCGAAGTTAAAGGCAATTCTCTGCATTTCTTCTTCCTGCCTGAAATCTCTTCAGCACCCAGTTGTGATTGACCTGCTCAAGGATTAGATGGATTCTGATTCCCCTCAAAGACAAAAATCACATCAACTGTGGATATGTGAGGTGAAGCTGTAACCTAGACTACTGTATAAAGCTGGGCTTATCTGCGGTATCCAGGTGGAATGGGATAATCTCTTTGCTGTTCCTTAAGAACCTTTGGTGTGTGTGCATTTTGTAGTGTGTTCCAGAACATGGTTGGTTCATGATATGATCAGTCCCTGTGCTATGCATTTCATTTCATAACCTACCTGATTCCTGTTTAATATTATGAGAACACTGTGTTGATCTTGGGACAAGGTGGCCCAAAGGCTTGTTGGGAAGGTCCTGAGGTTGTTGTTACAGGTGGGACAGGATTTATAGGCAGCTGAGCAGCAGCTGGGTTTGGACTGATCACAAAAATTAGGAGATTACAAGATGCTAGGGCTTGGGGGGATAAAACCCTAGAGCTCAAGGCTGTTGCTGTGGTGGGTTTTTTTGTTTTATTTTGTGAGGATTTTGTTTAAGTGCAGTTCCAGGGCTGACGTAACCAAATTATCCATTTTTCCTGGCTTCTTCTGTTGGTATGTATATTCTAGGCACAGGACAGCCATGGTACGATGAACACAGGAGTTCCTTGTGCTGCTGCTGTGCCGATATTTAAGTATTAGCACATTTTATAGTGCTTTGAAGAGTCTTGTGCACATTCTTCACACACGTAATGTTAAAAGTTATGAGGCGCTCCCTTGGTATTTATGAAAATGCGTTTCATTTTACAGTGAGACTTTCCCCAGAGTATAATGTGATACTTTATTCAGAAGGAAAATACTGCACTGACTGTTTTGTTGACTTGCAAGCGATAGGCAAGGCTGTGTACTAATTCTTCTCTTGTTTCTGGAATTCTGTGTTTTAACTCCAAAACTTCACCTCTCAGTTCTTTATCAGAAAAGACTCTGTAGCAACTATTTCACAGTTGCAACTGTTTTAATATGAAAGTAGGTTGAATGTATGTGCTAATTTTATAATCGAGGAAGAAGAACATTTATAAATTTTTTGAAGTTAACATTATCTGTTAAATTGTTATATTCTTATAGAAACTGTTTTAAATCCTTAAAATAACTTATTTTTAATAAATAATGTTGATATCTCAGCAGTGATATGAATGATACCAGTTGCTTCTTTAAGCATCGTTCATTGAAAGTAATGAATTGTGTGAGTCAGCTGAGGCAGTATGAGTGAGTTCTTGTTAAAAAGTCACCTGCTGGTGTGTTGTGGTGTGTTCTGCTAGAGGTTGGAGGAAGGGCATTTCTATGTTTTTAAGATGAACTGACTATTAATTGTTTCCATAGACATGGTTGTTGCACTTCCTCTGACTGCAAACCAACAGGGCAGAAGGAAAAGGTCAAAGACCATGTTTAACTTGCAGCTCCTGACCGACCATTTTCAGTGGTAGGTAGATGTAAGCTTCAGCCCCAGCAAGCTTCAGATTTGGATAAATTCAAACCATGAACTCTGAATAAAGCAGAGATGAGTTTGTACAGAGCACAGTAATGTTGATGTTCACCATAAAATTATATCTGCATTATTTCTACCCACAAGGTTGCCTTAATTGCATGGGCAGAAGTGCTGCTGGGTGAATGCCTGCTGTCTTTAGTCTTGGGAACAATTTTTTTCTCACTCTTTTTGTAAGAATTTCATACATATTGAGCAGGAATCATATAAGGCATCTGTAGCCTAGGTCTTCTAGGATGTCATTAGATGAGCCAAAATGGTCTTTATCACCTTTTAATTTGTGAATATTGGTATGCATGAGTTCTAAGTAAAAAAAAAAAAAGCTTCATTCAGCAGTTTTGTTGCCTGTGCTCTCACTGTCTTCCACCCCAATGCATCTATAAGTTTCTCTGTTGTAAGTATTTTAGTGTTGCAGTTCTCAAACCGACTGCCTATATGGTGAGATGACGTTAACTGCTACCAAAGATGATCTTTCAATTCTCCAAACTCTGTAAAAATATGAATATGATGTGAACGCTGAAGGACAGTTGTTGAATTCTGCTATAGTATCATGTCAGCATTTCCAAGTGAAGTCCAACTAGTTAACTTAGTTCCAGGCTGGAATTCCACATACTCCATTAGAAAGTACATATAATGAAAATTAACCTTCAGAACCCATTATGATCCAAGTTTATCTTCTGCTTCCTATGAACATGTTTATCTATTGGTTTCAAAAGAACTTAAAGTGCAGTTTCATTCATTGCTAGTTTATGTTCTAAGTTGTTATTTCATCGAAATAGGGAACCATGAACTTTACTGAAATAAAGAAGTAGTAGTTCCCTTAACACTTGGGCACTCCTGAATTGCAATTTAACCTGAATTTACCATATGTATAAATTATTAGTGTTCAGGACACTTTAATGTGAAGATCAAATCAGAAATTATTAAATATGCCACTGTATTATTGAAAATATGTGTAAATTAGTAATAAATAGTAACAAAAGACAATTTTGTTTGGGTCATTTAGGACAAGACACTATGAAAATCTCGTCTACTTTAAGGATGATATTTAAGATTCTAAAATAAATATATTTATATATGTATTAGAAGCATAAGTTGTTCCTGTGTGTCTGGCAAAGTTTTACCTTGGCCAAAGATTCTTAAACTATTCACTTAAAATATCAACATCATACTTGACAGTGATGCATCTATCAGTCCTGAAATAATTTTTAGGACTAGGAAAAATTGAAGCTGTGCTGTATTTTCAGTTCTGCTTTTTCAGATTTTAGCTGCGTTTCTGGTAATTCACTTTCAGGAAAACAGGTAATAGATTGAAATTGGGAATCAGACACAACACTTGAATTAATTGCAATAATTTACACAGTTCTGCATGCAAGAGTAGGAATAACAAATAAAAAACAGGAAGGAGGAGAAAGAATTCATATTGAAAAGTACTTTAAAACAGAGCAGCTGTGACTGGCTTTATACATACTTAATTTTCAAGCATTTTTTTTAGAGTATCTCCTTGAGCCACAGTTTTCCTGTTTTCATTTTGGAAGGAGTAAAGTATCCTTCACCTCTTCTGTATTCAGGACTTTGGTTTTTTTACTAGATGAGGCTGAATGACAGGGAATTATTGTATGTACTGACACACTGTTGATGCGGTCTAGGGTGGCCATTGCCAAACCGATGACTGTTTCTCCTACCGTACCTGATTTAGCATGCTGGGCTTAAACAAATCATGGGCTGTTAGGACAAAACAATGCCTCCTGTTCCGTTATCAGTGAAAAGTTCTGTCCTTGACTCCAGACAAATGAAAAAGTTCATGTGTTCAGATCATCTTATGCAGGAGTTTTGGTATTTGTTGAGGTGTTTTTTGTCTGCTCAGGATCTTCCATTTCTGTCGTACCTAAAAAGCCATCCAGGGCTTTAACCAAAGCCAGCATTAACAGTGGGGGGTTAAGTCTCATGAGCTCAGGATGCTTCCATAGATTTTTTCCACCAAGCCCACCATTGAGATAATAATGAATTGCAGTTGCTGAGTTTTGCTAATAAAAATAGGAACATCAGAAGAAATTCCTCTGGGCAAAAGAGTTATGTTCCATATCTTAAAAAAATCTCCTCACAAGACTTAGCATGAAATACTGATGCTATGGTTCTGTGCAACAGGCTTGTGCAATTTCTCATACATTTTGGTTTTGTCTATTGATTCTGCTGGCACGGAAATGTCTTAATCTATTTCTGATAACTTTGTGTCAAAACCAGAGAAATTAAAGGGGAAAATGAGCAAGTGGTTTTCACTTGATAAACAGGCCCTGTTGGAAAGAGAACAGCAGTCCAATGCTTTTACAAGGTCATGACTGTCTTTTTGCTGTTTTATTAAAAAGAAAGTTTATTCTTTCTGCAGACTTAGGATGATGAATATTAATGACTTCTGGAAAAATGGCCCTTCTGCCATCAGCTCTCTCTCAGAGGCACATAAACTCTTTCTAAGGGAGTGCAGCACTCCTACAGGAACACTGCTGCCCCAGGCCCCCTCCGTTTTCTTGCAGTTATTATGGGGGCAAGGTGGAAAGTTGAGTTCTTTTTTGAGCTGTCCTGCAAGCTAAGTCTCAAATTTAATTTCTTCATGATGTACATATTGTATGGGAATAAAGAAGAAAAGTCAGATTTCAAGCAAAACAAAGCATTTTTTTTACAGGTAAACATATCAGGAAAAGAAGTCAACATTCCAGAAATAATGCTGTCTTCAGTCAGCACTAACTACAAAAATCTCTACCTTTTAAGCGTGGGTGGCACTGAACTTTTATTTGGTTTCTCTATTTAGGCAATTTTGTTTTCTGAGAATCCTTTAACAATGCAGTAGAAATGCTGTCTCTCTTAACTTCCTTATTTAAATCATGGCAGAGTTCAGCAGAACTGAAGCAACTGGAACTTAGACAAAATAAAGATATGTGTAATATTCACTGGAAAAGTTAAATTTTAAAGAGAAGTGTGAAGTTCTTGAAGGACTGTCCATTTATCAGGAAGTACTAAAGTAGCAGTGCTGATGGGTTAAGGGAAAACAACTTTGTAATTTAACATTTGATGTGAAGTTTCTCAGGATCTCTCCCTCTATTAAACTGACAGAGATGAGGGAGCTGCTAGAGACAATAGTAACAGTCTTATTTCATTTCTTAAATATTCACAGAATTATGAGTTGCACTGTATCGTGTGTTTTTCATCCTACTGCAAAGATGAAATGCTATTCAAATGGTGTCAGGTATTAAACAAATATTGTTGAAGGCTGAATTGTAAAGAGTAGAATGTGAATGTAATCATGTACCAAATGTCTTTGATGGATTATTTGTTTAACCATTCAATAATGCTGGGAAAAATCATAGGTTTTATTTATGAAAACACTTTAGCTAGCTCATTCATTTTAAACAGGCATATTTTACTGATAGGAAAATCTACAGATCTGTGCTGCTTTGAGCACTTTGCTGTAACTTAGATTAACCGTTGCGCATTCTCGAGAAATGTTATTAGATATCCCAGACTTAGCTCAGAAAAGCATACCAGAATGTATTAATTTAAAAAAAGCATTTATTTATTGACCAGCAGTTTATCAGTTAATCTTGGTTAGGCATACATACGTCCAGGCTGGAAAGAAGAATTTTATTTTGGAATGCGATCAAAGAATACGATTATTCTCCTCTGGATCATGTAGCACAAACTCTTCAGGAATATAGGGCAGGGATAGAGAGTATAATCCCTTTAGGGAGAAGAAAGGTCAGCCTAAGGACATTTGTTCTATTCACCATAGTGTGCTGTTGCACTAGAAATTAAAATGCTGTTTGCAGCAATACTGGGCTTCATCTTGTTAGTGATCTAATCATTTCACTTTGAAGAGGAACCACATGTAAAAAACTGCATGTTTTTACTCAGCGGTTCTGTTCCTTGGGGATAAAACTGTTACAAATATTTACCCAAATGTGTATTTTCATCTTTTTATTATTTTTGCTATTACTTGTCTGTCAAAACCGAGTACTCGGAGAACATACCTAAATTCTGCTCTCCATACTCAGTGTTTCATCTCTCAGAGTGAAAATGTAAGTGCAGATGGAAACCACGAGACCGTCACAGCAATCAGCAGCAAGAGCAATCCTCCATCCCTAACAAGATGCATAATGGTGTATGTTCTGGGCTTTGGTCCACATCCCCGAGATCTAAACCACTCAACCACTTCATTCAGGCTGTATTGTTGAGGCTCATACCCCAGCTCTTTTCTGGCCTTGTCCATGCTAAAATAATGCGTGACACCAGTTTTGTAAACCTCTGTGCGAGTGAGGAGAGGCTGAAAATTATAAATGTGACCGACAAGAAAATGAACTATTTCAGTAAGGAATGCAAAAACATAGACAAGGGAGAGAGGAAGACGACAGGTTGGGAATTGGTAACCCAAACCTTCCACTAACGGTCGGAAAAATTCAAAGTTATTTACAGGCCTGCCATCTGAAATAAAATAGGCTTGGCCTGCAGCTATGTGCTTTTTGTTGGCTTTGAGGGCCTCAGAGGCAAGGATATGAGCCTGAACTAGATTGTCTACATGTACAAATTCTACTAAACTAAGAGGATCTCCATATACAAATTTAAACAGTCCCCTTTCAATGTAACTAACTATTCTTGGAAGATGTCTTTGCTCTCCAGGCCCATAGATGCCTGCTGGTCGGAGAGCACAAGTCCTTAACACACCTTTCCCATTTCCAAGCTCAGCACCATTTGCCTCCAACACCTTCATTTCAGCTAAAGATTTGGTCCGGGAGTAGTGATCTGGATGAAGGTGAAGAGGTAGATAAGGCAGAGATTCATCCCCATTTTCTATAACCTGGCCTCCAAATACGACATTATATGTGCTTGTATAAACCAGACTCGACACTCCAGTGCTCTTGCAGGCTTGGATGACATTTTCTGTTCCTTTCACATTAACGTCTTCTATAAGTTTTCGGTTCAGCTGCTCCCTGCCAGACATTCCATAGGAAGCGATATGGAATACGCAGGTTACATCTCTAAGAGCCTCTTCAACTTCAGACAGGCAACAGACATCCCCTTGTAGGAACTTTATTCCATCTGGCACGGTTGGAAGTGGCTTTGTGACATCAAAGAGAATCACATCAACTCCCTTTTGGTATATGGCACAACCTAACCTAAAACAAGATAGAAACCGTATCTTACTATTCATAGCATAATGATGCATGAAGCATTTCACCTGGAGGTAAGAGACAACTATTACATTTTTTAATACTGGGCAGTTTATTTTGTGGTTTTGGGTTTTGTTTTTTTTTCTGATTGGAGTCTTAAATATTCAGTCATCTACTATAGGGAAGATTCAACTGTAATACTTAAGGTACTGAAGTAATTTTTCATACTCCATCAATATTTTGGAGGAGTAAAAAAAAGGAAGGGAAAAAGAAGCAGAACTACTTTAAAGTAAAATTCAGAACAGATACAAATACAGTGCTTTTAGTAGCCTTTAGGAAGAACCCAGCTATTACTGTGCTTCCGTCCCCTACAGATCAGCAATAGCAAACCTTTCAGATGTAATACTGTAGCCAAAAGTTAATTTTTTTAAATTGTACTGGTTTTATCTTATGGCTTTTGTGCCATCCCACTTCTGTCAGAACAATGGGTTAGTCTTTGCCTTCATGTTTGAAATTTATGAAGAAGAGGAATGAGCAAGATGCTTCTAAGCTGGTATGAACACTTTGCCACATACCTACATTTTACTTTAAGTCACAGGCATAAGGACAGATGTCGACACAGTATAAAGCTGATATTCCTCTCTTCCTTTCCTACAACTGTCGTATTTCTGTAGTGCTCAAAGGGAGAGACAGCGGAAGAAAAAGCCAAGCATAAGTCAGATTAGTATCTTCTGATAGTTTATTTTTTCCCTTTGCCTGAAATTTACTTTTTGGTCACGACTATAATCTCTCACCTATACAAGCAGCTGTAACTCTGAAGGTAATCTGGAAAGATAGTCTAGGGCTCAAAATAGGATTTTTTTCTTTATGTGGCCTGCAAAGCCATCTATGCTGAATGGAAATGGATTTTACTGACATAGGTACCTTATTAACAACCTTAATCACTGTCCATAAAAATACATTCTGTATAGTGTAGAGAGCAGCCAGAGTAGTTAATCTATATAGCTAAGCATGCATTAACTATTTGCAAGCCATCACATACTGTCAAAAAGATGATCTGCTACCACTGTAGGCTTGCTCTTGAGAGCAGGCTGAAAGGCAGTGGTCTAAATCCCTGTTACAAAGGGGAACTAACAGATAAAATGTCTGCAAGTCAGTTGATAATTTACATTTGGAAACAGAATCACATATTTGCTTAAAACATTTAGAAATGGAATGTTTGTTTAAAACTGGGACATGTGAAGAACTGGATGGTATGAACTGGGTCAGGCATCTTAGGCCTTCAGTTTCCCTCTTTTACAGATGATGTTGCCTTGCAAGCAGCAACCTGTTGCAAAATTTTCTCTTTCCTCATGAAGAGGGTGGTGAAACGCTGGCACAGGTTGCTCAGGGAAGCTGTGGATGTCCCACCTCCCTGGAGGTGTTCAATGCCAGGTTGGATGGGGCTTTGAGCAACAGGATGCAGTGGGAGGTGTCCCTGCCCATGGCAGGGGGTGGAACTGGATGATCTTTAAGGTCCCTCTGACCCAAACCATTCTGTGATCCTATGATTCTATGATCCTATGATTCTATGATTAGTTCTTGTACATAGTATTTAATGCACCAACCGGAAGCCAAAATACCCGCCTCCTCCTGTGATGAGGACTGTGTCCTTGGCAGCACGTGCTGGTTCCATCCTCTTTCCTTTGGCGCTATTTAACGAAGCTGACCTATAAAACACATTGTAAACATACACATTAAAATCAGCTGGAGCTTTAGCATCACTCCACGTTTAGTTACACAAAGGTCTGTTTTGTGTTTTAACTGAGATCCCTCATTTCCCTGTCTCCTTGGCAAGGCAGAACTGCCCTCTGCCCTGCTGTCCCTCAAGAGAGAGGGTGCACTTGGAGAGAAAAAAATGACCGGTGTGAAAGGACAAGAGGCAGACAGTGGCAGATTTAGAATCATAGAATAGTTTGGGTTGGAAGGGGCCTTAAAGATCATCTAGTTCCAACCCCCCTGCCATGGGCAGGGACACCTCCCACTGGATCAGGCAGCCCAAGGTCCATCCAACCTGGCCTCGAACACCTCCAGGGATGGGGCAGCCACAGCTTCCCTGGGCAAAGGCCTCACCACCCTCATGGTGAAGAAATTTTTCCTTGTGTCCAGCCTAAACCTGCCCCTCTCCAGTTTATACCCATTGCTTCTCATCCTATCACCACAAGCCCTTGTGAACAGTCCCTCCCCATCTTTCCCGTAGCTCCCTTCAGGTACTGGAAGGTTGCTATAGTCTTCTCAGAGCCTTCTCTTCTCCAGAAGAGAACAACCCCAACTCTCTCAGCCTGTCCTCATACAGGAGATGCTCCAGCATTCAGATCATCCTTGTAGCCTCTTCTGTACCCGTTCCAGCAGTTCCATCTCCTTATGCAGAGGATTCCAGAGCTGGACACAGTACTCCAGGTGAGGCCTCACAAGAGAGGAACAGAGGGGCAGAATCCCCTCCCCCGCCCTGCTGGACCTAACGAGGAATTTCTTCACCACGAGGCTGCTGAGGCCCTGGCCCAGGCTGCCCAGGGAAGCTGTGGCTGCCCCATCCCTGGAGGGGTTCAGGGCCGAGTTGGATGGGGCTTGGGCAGCCTGGGCTGGTGGGAGGTGTCCCTGCCCAGGGCAGGGGGTGGAGCCCGATGGGCTGTGAGATCCCCTCCAACCCAAACAAACCTCCGATTCTCTGAAAGAAGCAAACGCAGAGGGGGCGCCGGCCGGAGCGCAGCCTCCCCCCTCGCTCCCGCAGTCCCCGCGCCGCCAGCACCGCCCAGGGAGAGGCGGCTCCGCGGCGGGGTCGGCACGAGGGGCGGTACCGGGGGGGGTTGTGTTTGTCCCGTGCGGGATCGGGTGTTCCGGAACCGGCTGCGCGGGGAGGCCGTGGGTGCCCCGGATGCTATGGGAGGTGTCCCTGCCCCGGGCACGGGGGTTGGAACTGTGTGATCGTCAAGGTCGTTTCCAACCCAAACCATTTTATGATTCGGTGATCCTTGTGGGTCCCTTCTAACTCGGGTCATGGTGGGGAGAGCTCGGTGGGAAGGGTGGTCTAGGTAGTAGTCGGTCCCTGGATGCCAAGTGTTGTTGCAGTGGTTGTCGCTCAGTTGGCGTTTGCCCATTTGTGCCAATTTGAGTGTCCAGATGTTGTTTTTCCCCTTCCCCAGAGACACTTGTCCAGAGTTTGCTTCTCAGCCTAGGGCACTGAAAAACGGTGAATCTCCCATCGCCTCTGAAGTCTGAGCCCTTTCCCGTTGAGTCACAGCTCGATCATTGCTTCTCTGGTCTCTTCCAGTGCCTCACCGTCCTCATTGTGAAGAAATTCCTCCTTATATCTAGTCTAAGTCTGCCCCTCTCCAATTTATAGCTGTTCCCCCTAGTCTTATCCCTTTATATGTCTTTGTAAAAAGTCCCTCCCTAGCAGTGTTTGTACTTCTCTCTCAGTGTGTGCCTGCGAGCACCAGCCCAGGGCTGCAAAGGCTCTGCAGGGATCAAAAAGGCTTGAGAGACTGAAGTGGCTGAACAGCCCTTTCAGTATTGTGGGTGGATGGGAGAGTTCTGGCCTTGCTGCGGAACACAATGACTTGAAGACGCTGTGGCCACCTTTGAATAACCCACCATGCCTGGGAGAGCTGGGCCCAGCAGCATCTCGGGGTCTGACCGGGGCAGTCGCTCATCCTGGGGCATCTGTTGCGTGCCTGGAACACACAGCATGCTGACAGGGGTCTGCTGGCCTCAGCAGAGGCTGGAATGCTTTCCACAGCAGGAAAACAATGTGCAGTGGTGGCTGACGGCAGCAGAACTGCTCCCGAGTCAAGCATCAGCAATCCACTGCAAGCTGTCTGCAAGAGAGAGCCATCAGAGGAAAACAATGGAGAATTAAACTACCAAAGTCTGCTTTCTGGTATTTCCCTTTCTCTTTTGCAGAAGTTTGAGTCAGTGGGGAATGTTAGAAAGAACCGAGAAAGTAGGTTCAATGTCAAAACTACTTACAACATGCAAGGTTCTGTTTTGGAAAACCTTGACAGAAGTAAATGTATAACACTGTGTTTTCATTTTGGTTGGTGGCTGTCAAGAATTAAAACTATGCAGTTTCTAAAAAGAATCCTGTGAGTATGAAATATATGTCTTTTAGGAATGATTTCTTGCTGGTGAACCTCTGTGACTTTTAAAGCATTGAGCTTGTGGTTTACATCCTGACCATGGGGAGCTGCTGCATCTATGTAGATGTGCAGAGTATTTAGTTTGGAGGGTGTCCTTCCACCATAGGTGATACCCATCTATGGGGCAGAAGAGTCAGTTTGAAGCAGCTTTGAAGCATCTCTTAAAATGCCGTGCAGGTGCATTCCCTGATGTGAGGGCAAATCCTTGTATTTGACTAAGAATCACTAGGTTGGAAAAGACCCACAGGATCATTGAATCCAACCATTCCTATCAACCACTAAACTAAGCAGCTGTTATCCTCAGGATGACATTTTGTCCTCTGGGCTTTGTGGTAGGTCCATGCAGGAGAGTGCAGAACTGAGACCTCTTTCTTTCTGTATTCTTCCTTTCCTTGCTCTGTGCCTGGTACAGTATCTACAGGGAATTAATTGTGTCATGCTATGCCATAATTAGAATAAATATTATGCATTATAATTAGAGTAAATACTATGTATGTAATAAAACTGTAGATAAGATGTTGTAAATTTTCTGCTCTTAAACCACTGTCAGTTTTGCTTCTCACTGTTATGAGCAGTCCCTTTTTTTTTGACTTCAGAGACCAGTAAGGAGCATCCGTTCCTTTAGAATGGTGGTATCTGTGTGAAAGCTGTGGGTAAATATTGTTCTCATTTTACAGTGACAGATTTGACTTTAGGGTTTGACACTCTCAGATCTCATCGCTTTGTGCAACCTATTTGTTCATGCTCTCATTCCTTACGAGACCCTGCTTTTCCTAAGACTTTATGGATGTTCTGAATAGATCATAAATTCTGTATTGCCAGCAAATAAATGGAGTACCAGTTTTACTTTGTATATATGTTTGCCCTGGGATTGTTTATTTATTTTTTTTTAAATGTAAACCTGATCTCCAGTATCAATTATCACTTTAAAGAACTAGTCATTTCAGAGCCTTGTCATGCTGTAGCATGCCTTGCAAATATCCAAACACACAAAGAATCAGACTACATTACAGACACCTGAAGAGATCCCATTGATACGTGGAATTGTGTGCTGGGGTATGATGTGTCAGGAGAGAACCATTTGCAGTGCACATAGGATGTCATCTGTCACAACCTGAGTTGAAATGAAACTGAAGTAGATTGTAAAGAAACCCTTAAATTGGCAGCTGAACAGAGCAAAAGAAACTGCAGTAGTGAACAATACAAGCTTGAAGGAACGAGCAATGAAAACATTAATTATTCCTAGCATGTTAGTTTACCTGCTTCCCTTTGCAATTTAAAATACTTGGCTAGTAAAATTATTTTTGTTGTCGAAATACAAGACGTGCCAACAGCACTGTCATAGGATCCAGGGCAATATTTTATCTGGGGAAAGAAACCTTAGTCTACTGCTTTTGTATTGTTTGATTAATTTCTGTATTATTCCATTTCTTTTTGGTATTAATTAATTGTACTTTTTTTAATTGAGAAAATGAGACTTAAAACTAGCTCAGAACCAACAACATTGGTGCTTTTACTGAAATATATAACAACATTTGGTCAAAATTGTACTAAAAAGGTGAGAGATTAAAATGATAGTCTGAATTTTCTTCTTGACTTTGTCACAGGTTTCCTGAGTGGTCTTCAGAAAATCGATTTCTGTTCTGCAACAAAAGTAACGTCCTCCTTCACTGCCCAAGGTTGTGGTGGTGCTAATTTCATTTGTGTTTCTGAAGCTCAAATTTGAGGTGCTGTACAAATAGTCATAAATCAGGGTATCAAGCAAACTGTTCAAATTTTGGCTATTTTCACCCCAAAAGATCAGGCTGGGTGGAAATACCAAGCAGTTGCCAGTTGTGTCAGCTTCTTTACATGTTTGGATAATTTCTTTTGCACTTACCTGTTCTTCAGTGTTGCTTGAGAGAAGGTGCTGTGATAGCGTAGTGCTGATGTAGCACAAATATCTGATATCATTAATATCAACATTATATTTGATGTTGTGGTACCAGATCTTATGGCCTAGTTACCAGGTAGGTGTTTCATGCAACATATGTGCACAGCATCTTGCTAACAAGAGGATTATGCAAGTCAGCTTTCTTTCCAGATTGCTGTTCACAGGTCAGAACAATCTAGGCTCAGTAGTCATGCCTCGATTATCTTGAATTTTATGGGTGGGCTTCACTGTTTCTCACATCTTTGGTGCATTAATTATGAAAATTCATTAGTATGAAAGACACTGAAAATGCTTTGAATTACTTGAGTTCCTTAAAGAACAAGTTTGATTCTGAGGTGTCTATTCACCATTATGAAGTGGTGCTTGCATTCTGTGAAGCCAGCAGAATTGAACATCTTTTATCTTCTATAATGCTTCAAAAATGTAGATTATTATATTTTCAAAAGCGACATTTAACTATTTATCCTATTAGGAAGGGAAGAAAGAAAGTTTACGTATTTTAGAATAAGTGAATGGTTAGAGCACAGGACCGAGAGTAACCTGTGCTCTCACTTTTTAATGTCAACAACAAATAGCTCCTTTTGGGGTGTGTGTCTCTTTGGGTACTTGACAGGGCACATTGACAACTCAGCTTTCAAAATGAGAGGATATTAGTCTTCTTAACCTCCATGGAGCTCAACAGAGTCTCAAGGGACTCTTAACAGCCAATCCTTAGCATTTCAGTCTAGGTATCTAAACTAAGTGGTTGCTCCAACAATATTGATCTGAAGCTCCCTTAAGCCTAGGGATTTTTTTAAGTTGTAATTTGACCTGATGTAATACCTGATGTTCTGGAGTGCTAATACGTGTTTGCAAAATGTGGTACAAACTTATTTGTACTTAACAGAATAAAAGGCTGTAATCCAGGACAACTGTGTCACCTTAGAGGTAAAAAGCGAAATTTTAGCCCATTGTGTAACTTTATTTCATGGATAATTTTAGTAATGCAGAGAGGGACGCAGGACTGCAAGGGCTAAAGGACTGAGTCTCTTTGTACCTGAAAGGATTCTATGCTTTAAAAGTTAGTACATTAAGAATTGCTTATGAAAAGACTAGCAAAATAGTCTTGAGAAGACTTTCACAGATGTTTTTGCTCTCAAAGTGAGGGAGGACAGGTTTTGGAAGGCAATGCTGGATGTCTATGATTCAGTTACTCTAAGCAAACCTTCTCGTAAGTTTAAATAAGCAACAATTTCAGAAGATAATAATATACCTATGTTTCAGTAATTGTCTGATTTAGTTTCAGGTGTGATTGATGTGCATGCAGCTACTCCTGTTTACCACAGTAATAACGAGGGACGGCTTCCATGTTGCAGTAACTTGTAATTTCATTCCACTCTCCATAGGTTTAGGTTTACAGAAATTTTACCCTTTTATGTAGCAAAACCAAGATGAGGTCAGTCTGCTGTGAATCATTGACTCTAATAACTGAACATCCAGTTGATGGTTGAAGATGTACTACTTTGATCTTTTGGAAGGATCTAAGGGGTCTTTTAGCTTCACAGGCAGCTAATCATGTGCTTTGCCATATGTAGAACAAGCTAGAGGCAAAATGTGTTCTTTAATCTGCATTTTGTACTGTGTTAATTTTCTGTCTGTGAATAAGGAATCCTAAGGTACTGGTGATGAGGATGACAAGAGATGTGTCAGCAGGAACAACAAAGCCTGAATTTTTGTGGGTTTCTCAGTGGAAACTCTATTTACTGGGTGAATGGAAACATATTTGTTGAGGAAATGTCATCCATCTTCACACTTACTTCTGGTGCTTTCGTATTCATGGTACTGTCTTCAGGGTCTAGGTAGGGATCTCCCATTTTCAGGCACTTAGAATAGCAAGAATGCAGAACAAACCGGGTTAAAAGCGGTACTACCCATTTTAGTTCTGTAATTACCCTGAGAAACATTGCAAAAAATTACATAATTTTGTAGAGGAAGGATTAGGTAAGAGTTGGAACATGTAAGTAGAGGAAAACAACCTCTTGCTTCAGCTGTGTTTAAATTAGATAACTTCTATATGGTTCACTTAATTGTATCTTGGTATTTACAACAGCACAGTGTTCTTACATATTTATGATGGTATTCATTCTGTTCTGCAAAGCTGATAACTGTAGAATTCAGAATTCATAAGTATTCTGTCATGGCCTGATGTGCGACTTCATTCTGACCTATTTCAAATCAAATGGTTTTGGCACAAAATGGAGTTTTCCTTTGAATGGATTTCTTTAGAACCAAAAATTTTGCAGGTTGAAGGCTCTTGGTCAAAACAAAATAAATCCCCTAACTCTGCAGTGGGGCAAAGTTACTAAAGTTTCAAAGAAGAGAGAGCAATAATGTACATTCTTCAGTTCAAAAGCCTTATTTGGACATGTTTTGTCCTGGAATTGTAACATGAAGAACATGTTCAAAGTGGGAGCTGTTCTACTTGGGAGTAGCCTCGTACTGTAACTTAACTTAACTTATTGGAAGGTATTCTTGCTCTTAATTTTCATTCCACTTAACAGGAGTTGTGGGTGCAGCACCTGGTTATAACTAAGTTTGGATTTTTGCTACTTTTGAGAGAGAAGCAACATCTGAATAATTGGGGGATTCATGTATATGATTTTTTGAGTCTTAGAGTGGAGGAATTCTAACTGAGATTTGCATTTAACATGTGTCTTCTTTATCTTTCAGAAAGTAGTCCAATTGAAACAGAATTTGTGCCAGTTGAAAATGATGGGTTAATTCTAGGACATAAATCAGCTTAATTTTTTGTTCATCCTAGGAACATGGAGCAATCAAATATCAAATGCATTATGGACAAACTGTATAAACAGAAATGTTCTTCTAAATGACTTAAAAGAACAACGTGTTCTGGTATAATGAAAGTTTCTTAAGTCTAACACGTAATCTTCAAGTTAAAAAAAAAATAGTTTGTACCTAAGGGGTTCTTTATGCTCCAGCTGAATAAAATAGTATAGAGGAAAATTACTTGCATAGTCAATTTAGATATTCAGCTTTAACAATTTAAATTATTGTTATCATCATAAGAATGCCTGTTTTGGCATGTCATTTTAACACTTTCCAAGAGAAAGCATTATCTAGTACAGTTCTTTCCCCAAGTTTGTCACTGACATTGCCAGAGCTCCTTTGCCCTTTAAAAAAACTCTCTGGGAAAGCCTGGGAAAGAAGTTTGAGTGGCCAGTGAGAGTCCCTTGAGTGCCATATTGTTAACAATAAAGCCAAACAGAGTTCACTGTTTGTGTTTCTTGTGTAGTTTTGGTCCTGGCTCTTTTCCCTGCCCTCATAAGTAAGAGTAATCTCTGCTAGGAACAGGCATCAACTAAAGCAGGCAGTTAATCATACTTGAGCAACGTGCACATCATTAGTTTATTTGGCAGAGTCATTCCACTACCCATGATATTTATCTCTTTATGAAGAAAATACCTTCCATAAATGTAATCAAAACCCCAAAATTACTTGCAGTTTGTGTTAATGGGAATACATTATGCAGCCAAACTCTCCTTGTGACTTGTTTACCTTTTCAATAAGTTTTTTGTCAGTGATGGACTTCTCATTGTGTTCTGAAGTTCATTAAGCTGAAGAGGATTTCAAAGTTGGAATGGCCCTTGTGAAAAGAGGCTTCTTTATAGCAACACACGAGTATGCAGTGGCATTTAAAATTGTTGCCTCTTCTTCCATTGTCATTAGAAGTCTTGGTGTTTTCATCTCAATATTCTAGCTTGCATTGCTGTAAACAAACTTTCATTTTAATGGATAATTTGTAGACTGTATCCCTCTTTGTGCAGATGTGTTACTGTGCAATGCTGAGCTGTGATTTAGCCTGATGATGTTGCGGTAGCTGTTTAGCAAACTGACAAAGTTTCACAGAATCTATAGTTCCAGTGTTAAAGATTCCAGTATTTTAACTTCTGTCTTGTGCCTGGTGGTCTTTTCCAACTTAAATCTCTCTATGATCCTTAGTGCTTAAAGAGACTGTTCTGCCACAGCTAAGTGTCAGCTTTCTGATTTCTCCATTCTGTGACATACCCCCTCTCTGAACTCTGTTGGTTAAATCCAAAGAGTTTTGCGTGGAATATCCTTTCTCAAAAGGAATACGATGAGTGGCGAGCGTCCCATTCAACTTCTTTTAACTGGATTTAGATTTGAGGAAGATGTATGAAAGACGAATTAAAAAACTTAGGAGCAAGGGGCCAACAATCCCTGCCAGAATTGTCAAAGTGAGGCAGCGCACAGGGCTGAATCTGTCGCAGTTCTGCAAAAGAGCATCCTGTAAAAAACTTCAGCTGATTATTTTCCAACAGATTCTAGATGAACATAGGAACAGTTTGTGCCTGAATGTAGGCGTGAGATTTGAGACCTGTTCTGTTGGCAAGTTGGTTCAAATCCGAACACACTGTGCCTTCAAAAACAAGAGTAAGTAGGAAGAGCCTCACATTTAGGAATTTTAGACTCTTGCCATTAAAAAAAAATCATTTATTTTGAGTAATTATACTTGTGTTTAGCACTTCTGAGGTCTAGTTTATGATAACAGATGTGAATCAAGTGGGGACATCAGAAAAAGTAAATAGAAGAGGAATGATCTTGTGTGTAGAAAACCCTTCTATGGGTCGTACCAGTGAGGCCAGGTGTGTCAGTTAGCAATTCCCCATGGGAAATATCCTTGTACAATAACATCTGTTATTTAGGCTTTTATCGTAATATTCTTAGATTAGGAATATCTTTTTCCTTGGCCTTCTTTGTAAAAGGAGGTTTTTTTTGTTTTTTTCACTTGTGTCTGTCTGTCTACATACGTATGTTTTTATCTTCTATACTCATCTCTGATTCAGCAGAGAATGCTATCACCCTCTTCTGATGGGCCTGCAATTCCATTCTCCAGTGCCCACTCCTTATTTTTTCACTTATCATCTCACTTTTTTTTGTGTTTCTCTCTTTCTCCAGAGGAATTCTGTACAAGCATCTACATTGTGAGCCTCCAAAGGCATTTAAACTGTGTTGTGATGTCTATAAAACATTATTTGAAGTTCTTTACTTGTACTCAAAGAGCACTTCCTCTCAAGTTGATTGCTAGTGACAACACAATCAAGGAGCACAGTCTGGAAGTAAGTACTATGATACAGGAGTTTTCACCTATGATTTTTTTTGACTAATTATAAGATTAACCTCTCTTTGCTTCGCTTCATTCATGTGAACTGTGGGAACAGTATTAGAGCATTTATGATATCTAAGTGCTTAAATATTCTTGAGGGAAGGGGGCACCATTTAAAGAGAGATCATGCCAGCATAGTCAACTTACCTCTTTCCTCTCTGTTTCCTGCCATAGTCTCTGGTATCTAGAGGTACTAAAGGCTACTTCGTTCTTGTCCACTTTTCCAAGTTCGGTGCCTCATTTCCATTTGCCATTTAAATATATCTATGGGGATCAAAGACTAATAGATGAATCAGTTATCAACAATTAAGCATACAGAGGCAAATCTATACTCCCAAGTACACAATTTCCATGTTTTAGACTGCTGTGATATTTTAAATTTAATTTGAATTCAGTTTGTGATGAGGATGTGGTGATGGTCCTGTTTTCATGACTACTTTGAAAGCCCACTGCCTTCCTAGAGTTATTAAATAGCTTTCTTGTGAGCAGTCTCTCCTTAGTTTGCACAACTCATTTTGAAATGGCATTGTTTAATTGAAAATAATAGTAATCAACTCTTCTTTGCAAGGTAAGAACTTTTTTACGACATTGAAATTCTAATTTTAGCAGCACGAAGATATATTAGACATGAGCTTTTACTTTATTTAAAAATAAAATAAAAACCTGGTTGGAAGGAAGCAAAAATTGCTCCTAGGCTGGTACTTTTAAATCCTAGTTTCAGTCCAAAAATTTCATTGTAGAGTTAAATTGAAAAACCAGAATGTTTAAGAAGTAACACAAAATCTTTAAGAATTGGAGATGCTCTCTGCTTTAAAATGTTAGAACTCAGAAAAAGGGAAATTGAAAACACATACGAGCTCATTATTAGCAGTAATTGAGATCTAAAAGCCATCTTGGATGCTTGTATGTATCTTTTTAAAGTTAATAGAAAATGTATCATGTATCTGAGAACTTTCCTAAAAACATGTCTGGCATAGTTGCTAGGCATGAACTATCTAATTATATTCCACCTCGTTACAATATAACTCCTGTAACTTTTATCATCTTTAGGTCGATTCAAAGCACTGTCAAACAGTTTACAGAAATGTTTGCCCTTCAGCTACTAGTAAAAATGTGATTCAGCAGTGAGTAAAACTAGCTGCCTTCTGGTAGCTGTTTGCATCCCCTGTTTCAGTTTAGTTCCCAGAGACATTTGTTCACTGTAGAGGTGATAACCTGACTTCCATCCCTAACAGAGAGAAAAAAACATACCTTATCATAGAGCATGAGTTCTCCTAACTGCTGTAATTATGATGGGTTAAGAGTGTGGGCTATAGATAGATGTTAATTTTAATAATTGTGCCCCCAATCTGCTCATATATATACAAAAATAAATATAAATATACATAAATATAAAAATCCCAGGGACAGAGCACAGAACCTTTATGCCATCTGACATTTTTGATAAGCTCTTCAGAATTAATCTGTCTAGGAGCCACTATGCTCAGCTTAATTATGGAAAGGCTGCATCTGTGTTCAAAGCTGTTGAGAGAGAAAGAAGAAAGTAAAACTGTCCACTAGATTTGATTAACTGCTTTCAGCTTGATGGATAAAGACAGATGGTTACTAGTTATTTTTCCTTAATGGATTTTGGAGCTCCATTTGGTAGATGAATTAAAGTTATAGGTCCCAAATCTGCCTTTGAAGCTACGCCTGCATAGCCTGTAGCAATTCTACCAAAGTTCGTGTGAATCCAAGAGAAAGGTTTTCCCGATGGCTGTCATATATGTTGTTAAAAAGCAGTTTTGAAGTGAAAACTAAAAGTCGAGTGATAGTTTACAATATTAATAAAACAAGTTACAAACTGTGCATAAGTCAGGAAGGAATCTCCTGCAAGGGATGATTAGTGTGAATTGTCTGTGCAGACTTATCCCCGTAAAATCTGTGCCTGTTCAGGTATGACCTCAACTTGGGGCTTGACAATATTTTCATACTGACTTTAAACTTGGAGAAGTTCATTAAAGTTGCACTTGACAGTTTTGTCTGCTGGAAAGAGGAATAAATAGTTTTATGGTGTAGGTTAATTTGCATGAATCTCTTAGTACGTCTCAAGTCCAGGTGCAGGAGATCATTAAGACAGGGTCTAATTCTACAGATACGCACGTGTTTAAATACATAGATATGAATATTTCTGTCCTTTTTGTGTGTGAATTCAAATCTGTGTTTTGCTTTAAGAGTGTGTGTAATTGTCTGTGCATTCAGGCTCTCAGGGAACTTTCAGACCTAATGGGTGTTGGGACAATTATTCAGCAACCTATTAAATTATCTATCAAGTTTTATGCGGGGACAGTCATAGTGATCTTAATGGGAGTAGATATGCTTACGTCTAAACAATTTTGAGTCGGGGTTAAGGTTACTGTACGGTATAAATTGTCTAAAATGGAAAACATAATAAGGAGAAACCAAACAACAAAAAATGTCACTGAGTATACAGATTTTTCCATAGTTGGTGAACTGCCTAAAGAAAAAATACCATTTAGCTAAAATGTTACCTGCCATAGAACCATCAACCACCCTCCACACCCAGATTCTGAAAGGGACCTTGAGAGGTCATCTAGTCTGCCCCCTTGCTCCACAGTAGGATCATCTGTCACTAAGTCATTCCTGGTCTCACTGACGACATTCAAACACGATTGCGGCAGCTTACAAGCAGCACAAACATTGCTGGAAAGTGACAGGAACGCCCTTCAGATCAGCAGCATTAAAGGAGAAATCAGTGACATTCAGTACGTAGCAAACGCAAATTCAGTCAAAATAATAATGTAAGTCATTGATCACACACAGAGTGAGGTCACGATTCCTCAACAGGAAAAATACATGGCTTCACCATTCGGAAGCAAGGGATTTGTCCTTCAAGTGACATAAAACAGAATGTGTTGAGGGCAGGTGACACTTTGTCATGGTTGATCACTTAATGCCTTTTGAATCATTGGTTATTTTTCATTTCATTTTACTTCAGCTTTCATTTCAAAGGCTAGCTGATGTAACTGTGAGGAGAATCTAAAAATAAGTGAATTCTGTTTATGAGAGTCAGAGAGGTTTTTGAGCATTTGCGGATGGAAGGGGAGGCATGTCACAGATATGCGCAGTTAATCCGAGTGATGATCAGGAGATGCTACCACTCATTTTGTTTCATCCCCTTTGCAGAACCCACGCTCAGAGGTCAGAGACATGTTCTGGGGCTCCAAGTTGTATGGGATCTTTTTCTAATGTTGTCACATTGGGTGACAAGTCATGTTGGTCCCTTTACTTTGAAGGGACAGTTTTCTTGGGGCCAAAGAGGGAAGTGAGGCTAGTCTTGAGGACTTTTTTGTCAAAATCTTGCTTTGGATAATATTGGTCCATGTCTAGATTGCACCTAAAGTTCTCATTATATATATGTATTTATGCTAGCTGCCCGAGAGCATTATTTGATTAAGCATTTGTAAGGGTGCTGTAGGGCCTGGATGTCAATGGGAATTAATAATCTTCCACAGATACCTGGGGCCCCTGGTGAGCTGGGATTGCTGAAGCCACATCACTACTGCTACCTGTCTTAGCTACTCAATTTGTCTGTCCATGCTTTAATCAGACTTTTGATTAGTACGTATGCCTGATTTTCTGTTTGCCTCTAGATTCATGTTGCTATTTATGAATTTAACTGTGACAAAAATGATGTGACTTTTGCATAGATAATACCTAAATATTTGAAAATGTTTTGTGGTCTATAAATAACACGTGTAGAAAAGGTCAGAAGTACAACAGATGTTTCTCCAACCTGCCCTTATTTGGAGACACATAGGAGGAAGAGCTACAGAAAGCTAATGCAGAGGTGGGGTTTTTTTTTCCTGATATAGATACAGTCTATGTGACTTGTGGTGAGGAGAAAACATCCAGAAGTGATGCAGGCAAAACTGCAGTTGTATTTCAGGAAGGACCTGCAAAGAAATGAGCAGACTGTGGGCTAGAAAAATATGGTGATATATTTTTTCTGAGCACACAGGTGCTACCATTAACTTTAGAGATACAGAGCTGTAGGAAATGGAGTGGAATACAGATGTAATAAAACTCTAGTTGGAAAAACAGACTAATCTTCCAATGCATAGTATAGTTTGCATCTTTATTTCTCCTGTATTGAGGCACCACTACGCTGTGGTTGTTCCTAGGCAGGGCTGAAATTTTACTCTAAATGAACCAAAGGAAGTGTGTGGTCGGAGAAGAGGATAAGAGAAACTGATATCCTTTTTTCTCCAACACTGACAGTTCTGTGAAAGCTGGTTGATGTTATCAGATGTCAGGAGACAGACAAAGAAGTGTTACTTCCTATGAGGATGAGCTAAGGATGATTCCTGGCTCACTTCCTAAATACCTAATGGCCTTTGGGTTTTCTGAATCTATCCACTTTTTGGAAAGTAATGACAATTGGGTTGATAAAAAAAGACTTGTTTTGGAAAGAGTACAATCCACTTTCAGCTGTTGCTGAAAGCCTAGAGATCCATACATGTCTGGAGAGTCAGAGAAGAAACCTCCCTTGCAAATACAAAGGAGTGCTCATCTTATTAATGATTTCTCTGATTTAAGATGTTTTGTCTATTGCAGAAAATTTACAGTGGGTGATTAGAGTTCATGTAAATACCAAGGCAGAACTTAGAGCCCATGGCTTTATTTCATATGGAATGTTATTATGAAGTCTACTGCTTCAAAGACAGAGCTGCTGCAGGCATTGGAGTCATATGGAAACTGCAGGCTGCAATTATTTCTTCTGAAAAGCATGTAATACTAAGATGTGTATTGTATGGATACCTGCCAAAAGGATTTACAAGTCCAATTTGGCCATCAGTACAGAAGTTCCTCACTCTGAGTTTCTTGCACTTGAGAAAGTAACAGGAGAATTAGCTGTGAAAGTAATTTTTATTGTTATTAGCTTTTGTTAGAATTTAATATTCAGAAATGGTGGACTATAGCTGTTCCTTTACTCCTGAGTGATCTTTAGGAATTGCTTGTCTATCTTTCAGTTTACAATCTTTACAATTACCATATTTCTAAAAATAAAATCTCGAGAATCTTCTAACTAAAATACATTTCTTACTTTTCTTCATGGGATACATACTTTATTTGACAAGCATTCTTTTCCCTAAGGATCTATTATACAAATAATTTTTAAGACAAAGCAGAGGTTACACAGCCTTATTTTTCAGTTGCAGATAATCTTTTTTTCCCCCTTTTATTCAGTACGGGCCTATGAGCTCAGAGATCTTAATTCACAAAGGTACTTGACTACATTCCTAGCTTTAGGCAGACAAATATGTTTGCTGTCTTTACTGGGACAATTCATATGCTTCAAGTTGAGTGCTTGAATAAATAATTGACTGAAGGAAGAGGATTATCTCAGCCTTTGAATAGGGGTTCACTAGAATGTGTAAGAGCAAAGTCTGTTTGCCCAAATGAATTTTGTGTGTGCAAGTTCAATAGCTTCTGCGTCCAGGGCTTACAACCCGACGAGTGCTTGTCTAGCCATTGAGTGCACCAAAATCTAAATGTAGGAAGGTGTTTATGTATTCTCAGCACTGTAGTGAGTCAAAGGAAATAATTATATACTTTTTTCTGCCTGTATATTTATTTACAGATAAGAATATTTTTTTCTGTCTTCGTTGATTCATTAGTTGAAACAGATTCCAACCTGCTGAAATTATTTTCCAAGAAAAGCCTTGAAGCCAAGAACCTCTCTAGAGAACTTGAAATGCAGATCCCCTACCCAAGCCACAGAAGCACACGAAGTGCACAGACCAGAGGCTCTCAGGAGAAAGTCATTGCATTGCACGGCTGAAAAATCTGAATCAGCAAACAAAATAGAGCAAAATGGAAAACTGAAGAGTTCTGTAAGAAATTCTAGCCTGAACTGGAAACCAAATATGTCACAGGCACAGGAAGCTGAGAGAAAGATTGGACATGTAGATAAAATAGTTTATGCTTCTAGACAATGTAATTCATGTTGCAGCTGGAGCAGAATATAAATGGAAAGCGACTATTGGATATGGCATGTGGTACCTCTGGATGAAGGGCAAGTGCTGAAAGGATAAATGTTAACTAGTAAATTACTGAAAAGTGCGAAGAAAGCACATGAGAAGCATAGCTAAAGAAGTGAAAAACAGTGCAGAGAAAAGTAACAGAGACACGCTGAAGGCCTCCTGGTGAACTGGAAGCTTCTACTATGCTACAAAGTCACAGAGGCTTTCAAAAATACACAGTAGGAAAACTGCAGAACCAGAAATGGAGCCATGAAAGGCAAAGAGAGAAGAGTGCTCCTTACCAAGGTAGAACAGAAAAAGTGCATGGTGTTGCAATCAAAGAAGTAGTGAACAGGCTCAGTTTCATTTCATTTCAAAGGAATGGGAGAACTTGAACATTTTTCCTTTTTTTTTGTATGTGTGTGTTAAGAACGGACATTGAAAGCACAGGCTGTAACCATCATGGTGAAAACTATAAGGCCAGCAAAGTGTGACAAGATGAAATCTTAAAGAAATAGGAAAGAGGCAAATTAAAAGCTGGGAAGAAGTGGTTGTGCCCAAGGAATGGGAACATGGAGTCAACGAGTGGATGCTTATGGAAAAGATCCTACACATGGGAGAGGTGTCCCTGCTTTGCCCTCTGCAGTGATACTGCACGGGGTGAAAGATGCTGTAACTGTAGCTCTCAGGGGAAAATAAAAACAAACATGCTGGATTTGGATTCATGAGTCGCTGTGGATTTGCCATTCATGCTGCAGACTACCATGGAAGGATTGTTCTCCATGAGTGACACCTTCTTTTGCCATTGCTTTAACTGACTTTCAAAAACGATTACTTAGCATGACAAGACTTAGGTGGTGGGGCACACTGGAGATCCACAAAGTCTGTTTTAGAAATATCAGAGACATGCACAGATTTCAAAGTGCTTATTGAGGGTAAGTAATCACACATCGGTACAGCTTATCCAGTAGGCTGGTCTGAATTGTTTCTTTGCTGCTATTTGGCATTAGCATGGGCTGACTATACAAGCAGTACCCAGGCTTTGGTACAGAATATGTAGATTGCCAGGGCAGAAAGGGATGGGGCACTGAGTTACTGTCAAATGGCTCTGAAAATCTGAGGAGAAAGACAAACACAGAAGGTCAAGCTTTGCTCAAAATCAATTAGCTCAAATCCATTCACCTTGTAAGTCAGGTGTCACATTGAAATAGCACCCTGGTAATTTAAAGAAGCCACAGCTTTGCCAGCAAAACTGTCAAGAAGGAGGTAAGGTGTCTATGGGATGAGTGGAAATCTTCAAGAAGAAACCTTAACGACGGCTAGAATTGACCTTGAGACCACCATGCTAATAAAAGGAGAAGCAGCAAATGGCAAAGAGAAGTGAAAATAGTTTACAGTTTGTGTACCAGTGGGAGGATGGCGGAATGAGTGTTCACAATAGTGATGAATGACAAACAGTCCATGAGGGTAATGTTCCCTTAAGGAAGTGACTTGATCTATTATGTAAACTACCTATAGACATATGTAAACATGATCACTGGCTATAAAAATTTATATTCAATAGATTTCTCATTCTGTAAACCCCGAAGAAATACTGGGATGGAAATGTGCTTGTATCCCATGCTAGGTTTGCACCCTGCACTTCAGCCTTCCAGCATCTGTCTAAAATAAAATAGGTCAGAACTAGATTTCCTTTTGGAAAACCAGCTACATCTTATTAGCTGGTTGTGTGATAACTTACACTTGTCTCTCAAACCAATTAGCAGAGATTTTTAAATAGGGTTAAATATGCCTAAATTGTATTTAAATTGTTTTGGCTGGATGGATTTTAAAATATTATTTTCTTATTGCTTAAATAACTATCAGAGTACACCACAGCAGATGTTACACCTCTCAAATATAGTTAATAAATTCCTTTTTTTTGGTCAACTAGCTGTGGATATTGAACCAGTGATTCCTATGAAAACTAAGGTGAATGTTGTCATTGAAGGTCTCAGGTGTGCTACATGTGTTCACTTAACAAAGTGCCCTTGATAGCAAACCAGCAATCACGCCTTCGCAGCCTCCTAGACCCCTTTGAATGTAATATTCACTGAATGTGGAATAGGTAAAGAGCCAGAGGTGTGCACTAAAGCAGGGAAGGTCATCTGGGGCTTTTTGTTGAAAGAGGAGGGTGGCCGATGTGTGATAAAGCCCAGTGCTAACCACATGGTTTGCTCTACAGAGAGTAAATAACCCTGTTCTGACTAATTCTTGTCACTGCCCATCAAAAATCAGTTCCACTGAAACAATACCCTGCATTTTTAGGTAGGAAATTCCAGCTGTTTCCCATAAAGGAAACTGTTCCTTTTTTTCGCTGTCTAGTAAAATACACTTTGAACATATAAAATATATAGCAGTTAATTTCTTCCTGAAGGCAGCACTTGCTACGTCCCAGTCCATTCCCAGTGCTGTCAATCATTTTCTAGCCAGCATATTGTTCAGAAGGTGGAGCTGTCAGGCACAAAGAGTAGAAGGTAAGAAAAGGAAAGCTTCTGATTCTTGCTGATGTGAAGGGTAAATGAGATTATGTCAAACCTTTAAACGGAGTCCCCTTTCTCTGCCCCACCCCCTGCTCCTATATAACATGCACTGCATTTAGCAACACCTGCTTTTACCCAGCTAAGGGTGGGGCGTGTGTGCCTGTTTCTTGACCCTGCTGATGGATGCTCTTGCCAGCAGCCCCCTTGGCTGGCTCTGCATGGGCGTCACCGCTCTTTTGGGGGTGACCATGCTCCACGTGGCCAAGAGGAACCCGGTCGAGAAAGCGAATGTGCTGGTCTGGAGCCTGCTGCCTGCCTTGCTGGGGCTGCTGAGTGTGGCTGTGCTGGGTGCTGTTGGAGGGCTGGTGGTGTTCTGTGCTGTGAGCCTCTTCTCCTCTGTGTACCTGGGTGGCAGTGTGCTGCTGCCTGTGGGTGACAAAGCTGTGCTTATCACAGGTAAGGTGCTCTGGGAAGCAAAAACTGGCTTTTCTCACAAGTCGGCTGGAAAAGTTTGTCCTGGGGTTAGGTATCTAGGAAATGCGTGCTTGTAAGGTTGCCTTTTATTTTTTTTTAAAGCTGATTTTATTTGCTTTGCCAGAGATGTTTTTTTCCCAGGCAAATAAGTGTTCTGAAATTAAATAGAAAAGCATCTTAATAGATGCCATTAATTTTTAGTGTCTCATTTAATCTTTACAAGTAGCTTTTTAGACATACTTGCGAAATTAACTGTTGCAGAAAATGTAAGAATAACTGTTGCAGAAAATGTAAGAATACTTATGATGGCCTTATTTTTTTTAGGAGAGACATTAGTTTCTGGAAGCACTCAGAACACTACATTCGTACATTACTTCTGTTTACTTGAATTTATTGCACCGTTACGGGTGTGTGGATGTCTTTTGGTGGAGGTTTACTCACTGCACACTGTCTGTATAATGTATATACTTCAAGACACTGGTTTAGTGCTACGTCTTTGAGACAATGTATGAAATCATTTAAGAGTGGGTAATTTCCTTTTCTTGCAGTAAAAGTTCAGATCTAATGAATTCAGTTGCAGTTAACTGAGCTACTCAAACCCCAGTTCTAGTTTGCAGGGATGTTTTTTTTTTTTTGTAGTTTTATGGCTTTTCTCCCATTTCTTCTAAAACTTTAAATGTTGTTATATTTGGGTTAATCAAACCTTGAAACTGGAGTGTCTGCCAACTCCTCTTGCACTGTTAACCTACTCTTTTTTTTTGTTTTATTTTCTAATTTTCCCCTCTGGAAAACTGAATTAGGTTGTTTGAGTTTACGTAGCTGTTTCTTGGAGAATTTAATTTTGTTTTATAGAGACACCTGGAAATAATTTAGATTTGTCAAGTAAGCGTTAATTTGGGGATTTAAAACCAAAGTTGAGAGACAAGATGAGCAGCAAGTTCTCTCCTTGCAGTTTATCTGCCAGCTGGGTTTCTTCCTGCAGGTGTGTCAGATGAAGGCAGGTATTTGGACAGGGGGAATAGGGAGCGCTTTTTCCCCCCTCCTGCAGATGTGGGGGTTGAGCTTCTTGGGCACCTCCTTGCTTTTTGTAAGGTCGCAGTTCTTCAGGAGAAAGCACTATCTCGAAGCTTACTTGCTCTAGAGAATTTAAATTAGAGCAATAAAGGGGAGCAAAGAACATTTGGGTGTATTCCAGTAAGTGAATGTTCTTCCTTTCTACCTGTTCTGAAGAAATACAAGTTTGGACACCTCTGACAGCAACACATCTGTGGAGGCTCTTGGTCTTTCTTTCAGTCCAGACTGGTATGCAATCAATCAAATCCTCCATCAACTGAAATGAAAGCCTTGCTTAACATGTTTCGTGGTTAAATTGCTCTATTTGTAGTATTCTTCCCAATGCCAACAGTAGGATGTGTGACTGTGGGCCAGATGCAAGGTGACTTTAAAATCACTTTTTGTGTTGTTTTCTCCAATTTAGACAAGGCCTGTGGTAGACTCTTCATGGAAAATGGTGATTTATTTTCTTCTTCTTCCATTTCAGCCCCACGGAGTTGAGGAATGTTGCTGTGGTCTGGGCAGCTGCCACATACCACTTGTGAGATGGCTGCCTTTGGCCAGGGGATGGAGTAATCTCTGTGCTTTCCTCCCTGGGCTTTGTCAAATATTGTTCTGGTCCCCTTTGGATGTCCCTTGTATGAGTGCCGCTGTGCATTATTTATTTAAGCCAGCAGTTCATCAAAGTACCTTCATAAGGGAAAGCTGTGCTCAGTTGTCAAAATGCTTTTTCATGTGAAAAACTGTGGGCGTGTGGGCAGTCATCGGTGAAACATTTCTATTGATCCTCTTGCTGGGAATGAGTGCTTTGGTGTCCTTAAATAGAAGCTACTGGCCACGTGAATACTTCAGGGTAGTTTGGTAGACCCAGTTATTAGTTTCTGTAAAAATTAAATCACCCTGAAGATCTGAAGTAGCAGGATTTGTAAAATTTTTGCCTCAGTTATTCTTGCGTAGTGGGATGGATTTCTCCAGCTAACCTGGTCTTTTCATTCTTAATGTGTGATTTATCTGTTGTGACGCTCTGTGTGAGGCAACAATGAATTCTCAGTGATGATTCAGTTACAGTCAGTAGGGGCTGCCTTTCCTATAATAAATCTTCTAATCATTCACAAAATGGTATTTTTGCCATAGAAGCAGAGGGTAGGCGTGGTGGAATTCTCTGTTTCTTCTCTAAAGAGACCTAACTGCTGTTGAATTTTATGAATTGAAGGCTAAAGTTTCTCTGGAGTTCATTTAACAGGTCTGAAACTCTAATCAGACTTTTTTTTTTTTTTTTTTTTATTTTTTTTTTATTTTTATTTTTATTATTTTTTTTTTTTTTTTTTTTTTTTTTTTTTTTTTTCTTT
>WAAB01023620.1:100683-162773 GCA_013389865.1 Piaya cayana | reverse complement strand
AGATTTTTCAGAAATGAGGAAATGGTGAGAAACTGTCCAGAGTCCCAACCCTTTGTCCTGCATTTGGGTGTCCAGCTATGCATGTAGCTTTGGAAGCTGAGCATTTATGCAATAAATTGCTATTGCAGGAGGCAGCCAAGCCCTGGGATAGCTCTGTGGATCTCAGTGCACATCAGTATCTAGGAGCTTTCTTTGCTGTAGTTAAAGTGGAGGATGCAGTGCTGTATTGTGGGACATGCTGGTGTATGTCTGCTTTTACAGTGTAAAAATTGCATTAAATTCCTGAACTCCTTTTTTTCCCCCTCCTGATACTTTCCTTTTCAAAACTCCCACAGCACAGCCTGTGTACTTTCTCCCTGTCTCTAGCAGAGCCCTGGGCTGCTCCATTGAAAGTCTTCATGGGCAGCTGGGAGAGATGTTTCCTCCCTCACTAAGGAATTTCTCTTTCAATGGGAAGAATAGAAACCAAGATGAAAAAAGACACCAGGAGAGAAAACACTTAAAAGTATCCTAAGATAGAAGCAGTGAAATGCTGCGTCAAAGGGAGAGATTTGTGAATCAGTCAGATTATTTGTTAAATATTCATTATTGTTACCTGGTGAGAGGAATTGCATAACTGTGATCACAATGATCATAGTGTGTTTGCTCTATTAGTCCTCCCTGTGTTTGGTAGTTGATTGCTGTATAAGTTTGGGGGGTAAGTTTGGAAGATGACAGAATGAGTAAGACAGATTCTGATGCAAGTTTGCATGAATTAAACAACTGGTACTATTTTAGCCTAAAAATGCTATGCTAAAGTTTTCTTAGCGTTTGAAAGCATTGAACTTCTGTGCAGGTAGAGAAACAACTGCTTAGCTTTGGCTTGGTAGCAGTATATGACAGAAAAGTGTTTATCAGAAAGATCTAGATGGTAGATGTTTGAATAAAATAACACTACTCTGAATTAAGAAATAGAACCCAACAATTTAAAATTCAGTGCCTTATAATTGCTTTGTCCACTTGAGATTTCAAATTAAATATATTTGCATTATTTTTTTTTCTTGGTGGGTTTCTTTTTTTCATAGTAGATATTTTGTTATCAAGCTTCAGACTGAGTATAAACCAAGTGTATAACTTGAGTATAAACCAAGTGTAGGATTTTATTTCCTCTGGATGTACGGAGTAAATCTTAAAATCTATTGGTGGTAAAGCATGAGCTGGTACAATCAGCTCTGAGACAAGAGGACGTGGTCTTTCAGTCTTTGTGGAATACGCAAAGGTCCAGCTCCTAAGACCTTCAGATATGAACATTTTGGTTGCATTTGCATGTATTTCTAACATGTACCTAGAGGCTTTTTTGTTGGTTGTGGGGTTTTGTTTTTTTGGTTTGTTTTTATTTTTAAGATGGTTTAGGACAGACTCACTTTTAAAGTGTCTTTTTGATGCTTTCAGGAAGCGACACTGGGATTGGACATGCACTGGCTAAATACCTAGATAACTTAGGTTTTGTTGTTTTTGCTGGGGTTTTGTATGAGGATGGACCTGGAGCTGAAGAACTGAGACGGAGCTGTTCTCGGAGACTCTCTCTCCTGCAGCTGGATATAACCAATGCCACGCAAGTCAAGGAAGCCTATCTAAAAGTCTCAGAGAAGGTGCAAAATACAGGTATAGCTTTTTTTCCCATTATAATGGGAATACTGCTGTAGCAGCTAGCAAAGTGCATCTTTTAACTGTTGGCTGCATCATGGCTTACGTGTGTTGGTTGCTTCCACACCACAGTCTGTGATCTGTAAGTGCATTTATGTCAATGATTCCTGCTTTCTGGGATGTATGAAAAATGCTGGCGACTGTGGAATGGGTGCTGTGTATCCGTAGCTGCAGATAATCTCTGCTTTGATCTGGAGGCACTGTTCAACTAATTTTAATCTCTATGGAGTTGATTTCCTTCTACAGAGTAGCCCTGTGCTTTCTCCTCTTCTCAGGACTCTGGGGAGTTGTGAACAATGCAGGCATCCTGGACTTCCCTGCTGATGGCGAGCTGCTCCCCATGAGCACATACAGGAGGTGCATGGAGGTGAATTTCTTTGGGGCTGTAGAGGTGTCCAAGACTTTCTTACCGTTACTTCGGAAGTCGCAGGGGAGGCTGGTTAACATGTCCAGCATGGCAGGTGAGCTGAACTAAAGCACCAATTAAATTTCTGATGCAACAGAAAAACCAACTAACTTTGTGGCAAAAATGTCAAGGAAGGTGTTAGTTGGTCTTGCTTGTCTGTACAACTTGGGAATTAATATCTAGATAATAAGTGTACACTTTTTATTGCGGTTGGGAGACTATTTCCAGATAACAGCGCTTAGAGAAGAGACTTACATGGTGAAAAATACTGTCATGTAAAAGGCAGTAAAATTCAGATCTGGTGCTATAGATGCCATGAGTGATGGCTTTGTAAGGTTCCAGAAAGATGGGTGGTAAATTACACATGTTTCTGTAACATATTCCAGCAGAAATCTGTGACCATGACAGTTTGTCTGTTTGTCATTGAACCCACACTATGGAGATGCCCAAAATCCGTCTGCTTTTTGCAGAGACAAGGTCTCTTCCATTTGGGCTGTTTCCATCTAAGGTTTCCACCCATTTTTAATACTTTGGGTTAAAACTGATGCATAAATATCTTTTGGGGTAAGTTAATGACACCTGCCATTTATAAGAGTCTATGGTAAAAGTTACATGTTTCACTTAGGCAGCTCCACCTCTTCATGTGTTTTTTGCTGCATCTTATGTCCTTCCCAGACTGCACAATCCTAGAGCATGGTCTGCTAATAACTTGGAACCTTAAGAGAGTGTGTTTATATTTCTTCTAAAATATTTTTGATATCTTCTTTAGCCTAAGTTATTAGCAGAGTAGTATTTCATGAAGAAAAGAACATTTTACAAATTCTTAAGTGTCCAATATGCTTTCCAGTTTTATTCCATAAATTTGATCTTGTGCTTATTATGTATGCATGCCTTTATAACATGATCTTTTAGTTTAGGAGGACAGCTGAGATGCTAAAGGAACTAAAGTAATACAGTATCTGGCAGCCAACAGCTGAGAATGCTTCTTTGAAATGAGACCTGCTAGAAGCAGGATATCATTTTGCTGGGAAATATTTTGGCTTAGGACCTCTTAAGGTTTATCTTATTGTCTGCTTCCAAAATTTTTCCAAAATTGCCCTGTATGCTTGGACCTTTCTACACAGTTGATATCCAGCGGTATCCTGCAGGTGTTATGTTGTGTTTGGGGCTTAGGCTGAGCATGTGGCTTCAGCCTAGCTCCGACATCATTGTCTTCTTGTTTCCTTTTTATAATCTCAAGTGTCTTTTGTATCTGCACATCTGTTTATGGTTTGTTGCTCACACTTAGAGAAATCAGGACTGAATTATGAGAAAGAACTTTCTGGTGCTACTCTGCCCGCTAGCCCTTGCAAGCACAGAGATAGAGGTCAGTCCTCTGGTTTCTCTGAGCACTCAAGTGAAACTTGTATGTCCAGTATTTTAGAGTAGCTGTCTTAATTCTTGGCATGAATTCCTGAGCTACCTTTCAGGGATAAACAAAGAGAGTTTCCCTATGCTGAATTATTGGCCCTTACTGGAGTTGATAATGACCCTGTTCAAACTATGGCTGTTTACGCAGATATTCTTGCATGCTAGCTGGTTTGGGTAAAAGGCTTCCTCTTAACACAAGGGCTGAGGGTCCTTTGGTAAAACATTAGCAGAAAAGTTAGTGAGGTCTCGTTGTGCTGAACCTATTCCTGTCTATGTAGAGCTAATTTCACTGGACTTGAGGTTAGCCTAACCTCACAGGGGAAAAGTATGTGATTCAATTGGCTCAAACCAATTGAAACTCAAACTTATTCCGGTGCATACGGAAGAATGATTGATGTATAATTGGCCTGACTTCTTCAAAGGAATGACTCTGTGTAAGAAGCTCCCATGATACCTTGGGTTGTTGCAATACAAAACCCAAAAAACCAGCAGCAGTGGCTTAGCTGAAAATTCCTTCATATCAAAGTATTTTCTTTTGAAAGATTGAAATACATCGAGATAAATGTGTAATGTTTGAGGTGGAGGATGTACTGGAGGATGTGCCCAGCTGCCCACGCAGGCAGGAGGAGTGACGTGCCTCAAGGACAAGCATTGTCCATTCTGTTTCATCCTCCCTGTTGTGCCAACACAGTC
The DNA here is from genome assembly GCA_013389865.1 of Piaya cayana. Lineage (NCBI taxonomy): Eukaryota > Metazoa > Chordata > Aves > Cuculiformes > Coccyzidae > Piaya > Piaya cayana. Next base: position 158,578 of record WAAB01023620.1, on the reverse strand, counting down.
CACGGTGGCTGTGAGGACCACTACATCTAGCAGTGGATATTCCATGCAGATATAACACCAACATTGTGGAGAAAGCCGGGGGGACTAAAGAGAGGAAGATGATCAAATCAAAGTGTCTTTGGATTTTAATAAAACTGAAAAAGTGACAGATTTGCCAGGTTTTGGAACAGAGGAACTATCTGGAGTAGTATTTGGAAGATGATACTTTCTAGAAGCTTTGGGTTTGTAAACATATAGATTTACTTTTAATTCACCTAAAATGCTGGCTGTTCTCTATCTTTTCCATCTGAACAAATGCTACTGGCAGAAGGGATATAATTATAGGCAGGTGATCTTCTATGAACCTTCTTGGAATTCTGTCACCTGAGGGGTGTGATTACCGCTTTAGTTTGTTCAGAGGTTTCCTTCTTGCACTGTTTTCTCTGGTCTTTCCAAAACCAGTTGGAAAGAACTGTGAAGATAAGTTAGCTTTATAAAGCTAGAATTGAGATTACTTACGCTGTTGTAACTGTGGTTTATAGTAGGAGCTTGAAATTCGTGTTACAGTGACAGGAACAGTGGTATTAAACTATTGCTTTGCTATTTATGTGAACTAAAACACTATCTGTATTTCCAAAACCAACAATCATAATTTTCAGCAGCTTTTACTCTTCAATGTAATGCAGTTTATTTTTTTTCTGCCATATAAGGTGTCTTATCAGGTGTTACTGAGCATAACTGCTATAAGCAACTGCTATTTTACAACTTTCCCTTTTTTTAAACACCTAGAAAGAAATTATTCCCTCGCTGACTTGTCTTTAACCTCAGTGAGAGCCACATAATTTTGGTTGTGCTATAATCTTCCTTCTAAATCATGAAAATAGAGGCTGGAAAGAGGCACCATCGAGGTTTATCATGTTTATATTGCTCCTGCAGGAGGCATTCCACTACCAAGGTATGCTGCATATGGCGCATCAAAAGCAGCTCTGTCCATGTTTTCTGGAGTAATGAGGCAAGAGCTTTCCAGATGGGGAATTAAAGTTGCTGCAATTCATCCGTCAGGCTTCCAAACAGGTTGGTATTTGGCATTTTGGGAAGTTCTTTCTGCCTCGTCTCTTTTCCTATAGTCCTGCATCCTCTGAGCCTGAGTGATTCTCAGCAGCTGAACTTTTTCTTATTCTTTGTGTTGCCTATGGAAATTGGGATCCATAGTTTTGCAAGGGATGTTCCATTTGGTTCTTCACACTAATTGCCTCTGTCTTTCTCCTTGGCACATGGGAGAGCTCTCTTTGCTTTGAGGTCAGGCTGTATTCAGGCAGTTGATGATACCCTCTACTCTAGTTTTGTCGAAGTGAAAACAAACCCCAACCAACCAAGAACCACACCCCACCCTCAACATCGCGATGTGGTTGATTTGAGTGTTACGAGTTAGTTGTCCTGCATGTGAGCTTCAGGGCTCACTGTCAGTCCTCAGTGTTTCTCAATATCAGGACTATTTATTGAGCTGCTTAGTCTTGCATCAAACTATCTGCAGCAATACTTGTCATCCTACTTACTTGCTGTCAATATTACTCTATATAGTCCTGAGCTTTCCTCTTCACTCCTTCACTCTGTTTTCTGTTCCAAATCCCCTTTCCCCTGCTCTGGACACTTTCTGCAGGGCCCATATGAGTTGGAGTCCCCTCCCTTGCTGTGCCCTGCACCTGCCTGGGAGCAGGGTGGGTGTCACACAAGTCACAGCTCTGTGAACAAGCCTTGCAGGTTCCTTAGGACATCAAATCCTGTTGCTGCCTACTCAGCAAGACCTGATGACTTCAGGGAAGCAATTTTTATGTTGATGAAAAGCAAAATGGTCTTTTTCATAAAATTCTGTTCCCTTGAGTGCCTCATGTCCTGGGCAGAGGTCCTGTGGGGCACTGGGCTCTGACAGCTCTCATGTGGTCAGTGGAACCTGCCTGAGGTTTTGCCTTCAGGGTCCTGGTTTGCTCTTGTCAGACTTCTGGATGAAAACTTCGTGGATCAAACAAGGCCTAGTATTTGAAATCTAAATAAACATTAAAGATTTTTTTTCCCTTTATTTGCAATGCTTAATTAATGACAATTAGGCAATAAATGCATTGGAAAAGCCACTGCTTTCATTCTTGCCTAATGCAGATGGGGGAAAATAGTTTGTTTTTTTTTTAAATCTGGCCTAATACAAGCTCTTTGCTTGTGAAAATAGTTATGGAAATACCAATGTCAGTCATGAAATAGGAGCTTAGCACTTGGCCAACCCAAGTGAATCCTGTTCATCTTAGATTGCCTGTCTTTCCTCACTCACTTCTCTTAATAAATACTGATTAGAAAACCCAAAAATGAAGGACAGAATGGCAACTCGAAAAAGTGCAAATGCTGACTTGACTGTGAGAGCACCTTTAAAGGCAGAAGTGGTAACCAAATGGCACATGAACCCCATGCAATTCACACAGTCTGTGCTTTGTGCTTTCCCTTGTCTTCCAGGTAAAAGCACCTGCACCTAAACAGTGATTTTGCCTGTTATTCACTGACTCAGTTTAGAACAACTGCAAATCAGGGTGGTGGTGGTGAACAACTTGTTGACTATTATAGATGATTTTTTTTTTTTGTTTATTTGCAATTCAGCCTCAAAACCACTTGCCATCCTGTGATTTCGCTACTGCAGGTATACAAGGCACATCTGAACTGTGGGATAAGCAAGAAAAGGAGCTGATGGAGAATCTCCCAGCAGACACTAGGCAAGACTATGGTGAGGACTACATCCTGGGGCTGAAGAACTACCTCCTGCGCATACCCACATACTGTAATGCTGACCTCTCCCCTGTGCTGAGTGCTATTCTACATGCTTTGCTGGCTGAGAGACCACAAGGCTTATACACCCCTGGAAAAGGGGCTTATATGCTCCTCTGCATCTTCTGCTACTTTCCCCTCTGGTTTTATGACTTTTTCATTAGTAAGATGCTGAGAACATCAGAAGCTGAAAGCAAGAATGTCTAAGGTGTCCATCAGCATTTGTCTTACTTCATGAGATAACTGGGAAAACCTATATTGTACTATCTTTGTTAAATTGCATTTACACTGCCTTGCAAACAGAGATAAATTTTTATGTTAAGAGTAATGTTCAGGAAAAGTAGTGGATAAACAGAAAAGGAAAGCTATCCTCAGATGAGGCCTCTTTTGAGGAATTCCTGTGTTTTCCTGATGTCTTTGTATCCTGCCTTCTATGTAAGGTATCTCATGAGGTTATGTAGTTCCTGTCTGCTTCAAAAGGTACAACCAGCACATCGACGGATGAATAACCGACATTTTAAAATGGAACAAAAAATCCTTGAGCATTCAAAGTAGCTGCATATGTTCCTATCACTCGAAAGATTTAGAGATGTCTAATCCAAATCCTTTTTGTTGCAGTTTCAGCCCAATACAGATTTATTTTGGTTTTCATTGCTGTTGGACCTAAGAAGTGATTGACCTTCATCCCTGCACTCCCCCAGTCTTGTGAAGTATAGTTATGATATCTATAATTTGTCCTTTTTGCTAGACTAACATGAATTAATTGGGGGGGAGAGAATAAACAAAGACAGATCAAGACCTTTTGGAAAGAAGCAAACAACCTCCTTCCTTTAATAATATTGAAAGTAACAGTAAGTACATTAGCTGCCGATTTAATATCACCATGTTGGAAATTCTGTGTGTTGCCTGTATATGCTTGTGCCTCTTTAATCTTTAGTAAATTCTGATCTCTCTTCTGCTTTTTTTGGTACGGTTTTCTCTTAATCTGTTCTTTGATTTATGAAGAACTAGTGATTTTGCCTTTCTCCTGATACCTTCCTGTTTCTCCCTCTGCTTTGGGAGAGTTTGTGCCTGCTCCTCTAAGATCAGACAGTCTTCAGATTTGCTTTACTGGAGTCCTGTGTGATTTTGATCACTCCCTTTTCCTGAATTCATTCTAGGACATCAGATGCCCTCCCTGCTGCTGTCTGTCTGTGCCCTATACCATAAAAATGTCACCTATGCTCAGAGGGTGGGCAACCTGCCTGTATTTCCTTATCCTCAGCCTTTTTTTGCATTGCCTGTCACATAGTTGGGCATTGAAAAGCTGTGAAATTTTGCAAGCGAGCCTCATCCCCCTGAGTTCCCTTGTTTGACCATCTGTCCTGAGCATTGCTTTGATAAGATGCATTTCTTTTCACATGATAGAAAATTGAAGGTCATTAATTTCTGGGCTTTAAACACAGATGTAATTTTTTTCCAGTCGTTTTTTAACAACTTCTAGGCTTCTATCATAATCCTACCCTTGTAGTCAGCTGAATAAAATCACAATTGAATTAGCATCTATAGTATTGCTTCCGTCTCCTCCTGCAGCACTGCAAGATTCCTGTAAATGCACAGAGGATGGTCAGCGGGTTTGAGCCACTATTTTAATTTTTGCCCCAGTGTGGAAATCCTCCTGTCCTGTACCTACTGTCATGATTACTGCTTTATCTGCTGAGGCTTATATCCTTGTGGTTTTGCATCAGTACCCCTGTTACAGACCATGACTTTTCAAAGAAAAGTAAGACCAAAAATGTTTTTCACTCAGAAAATCTGGGACTATTTCTATCGCCCTCTTTTTCCTTTTCCTATTTCCAATTTTGTATCTACTGGCAAAAGTGCATAATAAAAGTTTAGAAATGAGATTGTTGTGACTGTTTCTGTCTGACCTGATCCTTTGTGTCTTTGGGGACCGATGCTATGACCCTTCCCTTCCGGGGCTGCTCTTGGTCTCGTAGTAGGAGAGCACCAAGGAGGAAGATGGTGAGGACCTGTTCCAAGGACGAGGGACAAGGCAGCTATGTCTTGTTTTGGGAAGGATATGATCCCTCAGTGGCTTAAAGACAGCGGTGAACTGAAAAGTAGGGCTGATGGGAAAGTGTGCTGGATGGCAACCTCTCAATTTTTGACTGCCTTCAGCGTGAGGGAACTTGCTGTAGTCAGCTTATCTCCATCTCAGGTGAAGGTGGTTGTTTTTCATTTAGCACCCTATTTAGGTGTAACTTAAGGTGGGCTGGAATTCTGCCTTTAGGTGCATTATGTATTATACAAACAGAATCACTTCCAGCTGTCAGCTGTTTTGTCTAGCAGTCTTCAAAATGATCTCTAATTGTGGCTGTGTTATTTGGCTGTAGTTACAAAAACATATTTTTTTTCCCTCCCTTTCAGTTTTGTAATGAGAATATTCTCTTCCATGTTGCAGACCTATTAAACTAGGCATCTACTAGGCCTAAGTTGTTTTTAATTTTTAACTGTTATTTCCCAGAAAATTTATGTTATCAATAGCCATTTTCCATCCTTTCACCTAACTACAAAGATATTTTGGCAAGTCTCAAATAGCTGTAGCGTTAAAGATCGTTAGTGTTTTTTGTTCCTACAGGGATCTTATTTTGTGATTTAAAGATAATTCTGTTGTAACAGGTTAATGAATTGTGTCATTTAATGAACTGTAGTATTAGAGATAAATTTCTTTAACTAATGGCTTGCAAATTATTCAAACTGTGAGGCTGGGAGAGCTGCAGAATGAGTTGTGAGTGTTTGTGGCCAACACACCCATGGAAATGCTAAAACTCACACTCTCAAGGATCAGTGTCTTAGTGATATGCTCGCTTGCTTACTAAAAAAAGGTTGATCTAATACAAAGTTATTTTAGATTAGAAAGAGAGTCCTAGCAGTGGGAACTAAAATATTACCCTACCCCCCAAAACAAACCACTGTGATTTGGGCTAATTTAAAAGAAAATATTTCTAAGGAAAAGCATATGGCATGAAGAAAAGCATCTGACAAACTGAAGAAATTGGATAGAGCCCTAAAAAAGGGATAATAAATATACACCGAAGAGTTACTTAATGTCCCATGCTAATGAAGCGTGTATATGTTAAAAATGCACGTGTGTAGTTTATAACAGGGTTATATGCTGCAGAAATCATGATTAAAGAGTAAATTTTATATGCATCCTTCTGATGCAGCATTCCTCTGGAATGCAGGTGGTGACCAAGAAGTAAATGCTGTTGGATGACCTTTACCAAGAAAATCCCTAGGGTCTGGATACTCCCACTTTCCTACTCAGTTTAGTAGTCTGGCTGACATCTGTTCATCATGTGAACAATTGATTTTAAGTGTAGCTTTGGTGGGACAAAAGTTGAATTATAATGTAATTTGGTTTTGATATTTGTCTTATTTTGGGTCATTTTCTCCTTTTTATGGGGTCCCTGATGACAACCCTATCTAATACTTGTCTCTAACACTGCACACTGGAGAAAATGGGTAAAGTATCAGGTGTGCTTGTGGTTATGCCACTGGTTCACCATGGGAAAAATTTTGATGAGCACCTGCTGGAGGACCCACATGGCTGGAGGTTGGGAAAGTTTTAAGTGTGTTCAAATGGGAGCTGCGATACTAAGTTTGGATTAGATAAAACCAGTGGTGTAGGAGGATGGGGAACTCTGGATTGCAGAGGGCTGGAGTCATGTGGGGACAGGAATTAATTCTAAAATTACTTTCAAATCCTGTGAAAGGCTGAGCAGACCCTTCTGCATCAGCCTTTTTTATGGTGGCTGCCTTGGTGACAATGAACAACTTTGTTGTTCCAGGCAAGGCTGTCAGTATAGCATCACATACATACAGGAGTCTTAAAGCTGATTTTTTATTAGTATAGGCCAAAAACAGGCACGGGGAGAAAAGGAATAGTTACTTTTGCTAATTTAATGAGCTTGAACAAAAGCTTAGTTATTTCCACATTAAAGCATTTAAAATGCAGTTGTGACTGTTAACATACATTCAGACTATTAATTATCCACGAATATTAGCAAATCTCTAGATTTTGGCAACTTGAGCCCATGCTCCCATGAAAAGAGAGGGGGAAAACTGTATTCCTATGAGTTAATGCCTTGGTATGTATGAAGTTTTTTTATAGCTGTATAAGACCAGTTATAATTCTTTGTATCAAGAGGATTTCAGGTCTCTGTGATGTCAAAATGCAATGTTTTTGCAGTAAATTAACCAGCTGAGGCACAGTGTTGGACAGATATGACTAAAATGGGTCANTTTTTTTTTTTTTTTGTCTGTGTTCTGGAAGCTGGCTGGATTCCCAAGATCACACAACATCCAGGTGTGTTGCGCATCATGGCATCATTGTTTTTCTAGGAACACTCAAAGAAACTCCCTTTGAAATAAAATCGATGCAGAGGAAAAGCATTTGAACAAAAGGTCTTGGCTCTTGCAAGGAAATTAACAGGAGAGTTTTTCGTGTTGGCTGGCATTTTTTTTAAAATTTCTTTGAAGTGTTAGGATAGTTAAATGGAAAGTATTGCCACTGCCAGGAAACACCCAGCACATTGGATCCTGAGATGCCTAATATGTAGTTGTTCCTGCTGAAACTTGTCATCCGATGTAGCGCTCCCTGGCACGCAGACACCATCCCAGGCGGTACTTCAAGAGCCAGTGCTTGTGTAATCTAAGCTGAAGATTAGAGCTGTTGCTGTTCAATTATAGATGTATTGTGGCGACCTTGAGGCAGCAGGCTTTTACCATACTAAAGGAGGTAATTGCTTTTATTTTTAAAGCGTGACCAAATAATAAATCAAGAATCGCTGACATCTCATGAAAGGAGGTGAGTTTTAAATCTCCTTAATAGGATAAATGGGGTTTAAGCATGCTGTATAGGTCATTGTAACCTAAGCTAATGAATCTGGCTTTAACAAGCTGTATGAAAGTAATTACGGTGATATAAACAGTGTCCACAGGTTTAATGCTGGGAATATGTAGGTTAAACAATCCAAGTTTATATGCCTGTTCATCTTCTCGCCTTTAGCTTTGGAAAGAGCACTGAAAAAGATGGAAACTAATCCTGTGAGCGAAGAATCTGGATCTTACCAACTACCATGAGTGACAAAAGTAAGCATGGCTCAGGGGTCAGCAGATGGCTCTCAAATCCTAGTGGAGCCAGCCCAGCCTTTGCTGCTTCTCTGATCAATCAGGAGAGCTCTGTGAGATACAGAGCATGTAGCACTTTCTACAGAGCAACCTCTTAATTTGACCAGCTAGTTTTCTGTCCCAGCCATGTTTTTACCAAGACCATCTGGATTTGGGGCTTTCTCCTTCTGGTATAAAAGTGCACATTTCAAACTCAAAAATAAAATGTGAAATATGGAGCAAATATTAAAGGGTGTGAGAATGAAAGAGCTAAAGAAAACAAAATCGCAGTGATTGGTATGAATTTTAGACAGTGGGGGATGCAGAGGAAGGAAGGAAGATGATGCTCAGGATATGGGTTTGAGCAAGTTGAGCATGGCGCATCATGTTAAGATACCCACTGTCTTCACACCTCCTCCACCATCCTCTTCAACACCTGACTTTAAAAACTGCTATATGAGGGGACTGTGAACAGTGATAATATTACTTTGATGCTTTAGTTGTGTCTCTTGGTTTTGTAACATCCTATCCCACCTCCCTGGGATGGGAGTGAGCTGTTCCGGGGTGGAAGGTTACAGTTTGGACAGGAGTGGATTTTCTAAGCTCAACCTGCTTTCATTGACTTTGAGGGGTAATGGGAGAAGCAGGTGTCTTATTTCTGCTTCCCTGGGAATGTTGGTGGTGGGATAATGCACTTCAGCACTGCAACACAAAGACTGCACAAGGCTGGCAGGGCCTTTGAGGGGAAGAATATCACACTGTACTTTGTCCTAATGGAAAAAAGAAATTTTGCCCTTTAGCCATGGTAATTTCCATAGCAGAAATCTGTGAGAGCAGGCGGCGGCGTCTGTCCTGGGTTTCCTGTGGGCATGCACTGTCAGCAACAAGCGCTGGCACCAACTACCAGCGTATGTGGAAATCTTTGATGCGTGTATGACACAGGGAACAAAGCAAACAAGATGAAGATGTACATCTGAGAATGGCCCAAGGGTGATTAATTTCCCTGCTGTGGGTGAATCCTACCTTTTCAGAAAAAGAGTTAGAAATCACTGTTATGGTTTCTGCATATCTCAGAAAGCATCTTAATGCCTTTAATTTCACAAACAAACTCAATTCACTGCCTGAAGGACAAAACGCTAAAGGGCTAATTTAATTAAAAAGATGAAGAGTGGAAAACAGAACAAACATGGTACAATTATTGTTTTTTAATGTATATACAGCAATGTAATTATGTTGTATGCTTGACATAGATTGAATTAAGGGAATAAGAGGCTTAAAAACTTATCATTTTTGAGAATGTTTTATCATGTAAAATTCTGTTAGAAGTTCATGTTGGAAGAAAACATGCTGCCTTAGATGTTCGAGTGGGGAGGACTGTTCTTAAAGAACAACAAAAAATCCCCCAAGAGGCATCCTCTCACCAGCAGTGACCTGAAAACACAGCTTTGGGTCATGCCATTGCTCCCTCTGTGTTTTTCAAGTATTCTTAAGGATAGGAAAAGGCTAGTAGTAATAATGAGAAAGGATAGATGTTAAAAATAAGAAGATAAATGATTCTGTTCAGCCCACTGGTTTAACATATGGTATGAAGAAGCAAATGGGACATGGTGACAGAGCCACGTGCAGAGTAATGAATGGCTGTGTCCAAGAGGTAGCAGCATAGCAGCACAGCTCCTGGGGTGTCAGCTGCATTGGAGCATCAGGAAACAAAGGATGTGTAAGCATGAATGAGGGCAACGTGATGGATGTGCCACGTAGTGCCTAAAGCTAAACTTCAGCAAACTGACTTTGTGCAGTGGGGATAAAGGGAGCTCCTGGCTCCAGATCTGTGAGGGGTTTTGTCCTTGCTGGTGTTGAGGTGTAGCAGGGGGAGAGCTGCACTGAGGGGCAGGCAGCTGCCTGGACTGCATTTCTTTTGGTTTGCTTGTTTTGAAGTCTCTTGAAAGCATTGCTAAGCATCAGAGGTTTTCTCTGTGAGGAAAGGAGGAAATGTAGATTTTTTCACCTTATCTGAGACTTTTTAGTTGCAATACGCGGTGTCGGCAGTGTCTGTCTCTTAGGGGATTAATGACTTAAGAGGTGAGCCTTTCTGTCTATGAAGAAAAGATTATGGGGATGTTTCCTGACTGTGTGAGCTGAAAGGCAGCTCTCATAACCTTTTGTTTGTCTTACTGCAATAAAAATACCCAGTGCCTGCAGAAAATATTCAGTTCAACCATTTTGAGGGATTTGGCTTAGAAGTGCCAGATGCCTCTGGAAGAGTTAATCTTCCATGTAAACATTTGCACAATCCCTTGGTATCCACTGAAAATAGGGCTGATGAAATAGGGTGTGCTGTGTTTGCCCCTCTGTTGAGGTCTGAAGGTCTCATCTTCCTGGGCTTACAGATGACACCATGGAAACTGGTTCTCTGGAGCCTCTGGTTGGTGTTTATTTGGGGTGATCTTGAATTCCGTGCTCTTTTGCTGTTTGGTGTGCAGCAAAACATCTAGTAGAAACAGTATTGCTATGGCTAACATGAAGGGACAGCCAACGTAAGACTGAACTAGCTCTGCGATAGCTTGTGGCACCTGTGAGGTACCTGGCAGGGTCGTACCTGAACATGTGATGTACCCACGCAGATATTTTTCTTTCCAGAGTGATGTTACTACTGGTTGCTCAAGCAGGGCAACACTTGTACACCAGAGCTGCTCCAGCTGCCTCCATGGAGAGCTCCAGAGTGTATTTATCTCTAGGAGTGGAGTCGCTGTGAATGAAGATAACATTTGCTCTCCTATGGGGAGTGGGCAGCTAGATTACATCCATCAATATGTTGCTGGCACATGTGCAGCTTGGCAGCAACGCTGTCAGAGCACCAGCAACCAGGGACCTGTGGGATCCCTGGGCATCTACAGCAGGATAGCTGAGGGCACTATCCAAACACATGTTAGAGTTGCAGGACCTGCTAGAGATAAAGCAAATATCTCCATAGAGAAATGAAAGCTCTTGAGGCAAGGTTTTATTAGCCTTTTGAAGCCCTGCTGAATCCTGGGTTGTTCCTGCATCTTAATGGATGTTTCTACATGTAACGAAGTCTTGGTGCAGTAATTAAGTTTTCAATACTGAAACGTTTAAGTCAAGTGTCTTAATTTTTACACTAATGAACTGGAATTCCCCATGGGTTGTCAACAGAAGCTGTTTCAGCATCACAGAAATCTCTCTGTGCCAAATATATTTCAGGAAGCAGTACTGAAAACTGTTTCTCCTGCAAACCCCTCCACACTATTGAGTTGTTTGTGCTCTGCTTTTGTCAGGAGTGACTTTGACAATGCAATTCCCTTTAGGCAAGGAAGACAGTTGCTAATTTTTTTTTCATAAGCAGCTTTCTACTCACTTCCTAAACTACCTGAAACTCATTTTCTCAACCATTTGATTTATTCAGAGACTTCAGTTTGACTTGGGACCAGTGATAAAAAGAGAAAAGTAGATGTGGCTGGGGCACCACAAGATATTGCTGGCACCTCTGTGCTGGTGCTCAGAGGGGCAGGACCTTACTGGCCAACACTCATTTGTAAAAGTCCCCCCTTCAAACAGCAAAACATGCAGCTGCCTGCTTGGCTGTGAAGGCTCAGATAACTCTGTTTAGACAGCAATTAGAGCCAGTAGCTCTTTGCCAACACATTAACGAGACAATTTACTGCTCTTCACTAAGTATCCACAGCGTATTTACACCTGAATTTTAACACCAAATTCTCTCACATACAGAGCTACTTTGGGCTGTGAAGTAAGATGCAACATACTGAAAAAAATAATCCCAAGAATCCCTGAAAGTCATGCTAGTTTTACCCAACATGAACATCTCCTCCATAGTTCAGCTATAGTCTCCTTAACTGCAATAATCTAATTGTTGCAAGATTTAACAGGGAGACAAGGAAATGATTTAGCTCTTTCTCTGTTGTAGTGTTAGATGAAGAGGAAAATCAGGCTGGATTGGAGGTAACCACCTGGAGCATATGAAGAAAAGAAGGGATTTCCATGGCTGAGCTGCACGCGGGGAGAACAGCGTTTTGGGGATGTGTCATCTCGACGTGCACTGCCAGGAGGAACAGGCGAAATGCTTTCTGTCTCCAATAAAGAACAACGAGAATGATAAACACATGAATGTGTCTTAGTGTGTTGCGAGGAGAGGAGCCGGTAGGAGGGAGCTAATGAGGCATCTCGAATGTGAGGTGCAGTGAATCCAATTAGCTGCAGGACATCTCCCATCAAAACCTATTGCTGCTGTTCCAAGGTGCCCGGCGGTGGCCTTGGCCTGGAGAGCATGACCCACGTAGGCATGGGAGTACCGAACGCTTAACTTGGTAATGCTGAACTGTACCCAGCCCCCAGACCAGACTAGTTCATACTGATGCAATAATCTTACAGCTCTAGAAAGCAGAGGAATCCCTCTGACATGGGAGCTATGAAGTCATGTATTTAGTAGAAAGAGTTTGCTCTTCTAATAACAACAGCATCATTGATCTCATATGCATTTTTGGGACTGGATGTGTGTCCAGTTGCTGACGTTCCAACAGACCAACAGGTAACTGCTTGCAATGAGCAAGTATGTACTTCTTTTCTTTTATTTTACAAAAAAATTACTTTTGTGCACTCCACAAATGCAAACCTGGCAATAAAACCAGCAGGCGCCAACTTGAATGAACTAGGGAGGTGGTTTACAATCAGGTGTGCAGTACACACTGTCCTAACATAAAGCCTTAATTAGCTGGAACAGAAATTAACTCCGCAACTTTTCTTTCTGGGCTAAGGAAAGAGAGAAGTGCCAACCACCCAACCTCCTTGCTGTTGCGCATCCTTCCCTCCTTTAGCTAAACTTGCTGAGCTGAGGCAACTGATGTTCTTATCCTGAGTAAATGCTTACTGCCAGAAAAACTTAGAATGATGTTCACAGGATGTTCTGATTAATTTCTGGGTCCTTGCAAACAACAAAAGCCAAGGGAAAAAGATACAGGACTTGAATTTGCAAATGAAATACTATTTCATGCACAATCCAAAAGAAATTGTGAAATCTTCCAAGGCATGAGAACAACTGCAGTTTCATGCACATGCAGCTGGCTGTCCAGGGTCTTGCCAGGTCCCCTGCTTTGTTTTTCTAAGCAAAAACCTGTTTAAGGTGGGGAAGCTAAGCCCCAACACCAGCAGCCTCTTTTCTTGTGGTCATCTGATGTTCACCTAGGAAGCACAAAAGGTTCAAAGCCCCTGGACAGGACTTGATTCCTTGTTCATGTCTGAATAGATAACAGATGTGAATTACATAAACCCAAACCAAACTATAAGAAAACCTGAGAAACGTGAGAAAACTGTCTCAGCTTGCAGACAATTTAAACTAAAGAGAGCTCTCTCCTCCTTCTTACCTAACCTTCTCCTGATAGTGGGCTCTTGGTTTCTTTCTCTGTGCCCATTATACCCTCAGGCTGCATGTGGGTAAAGGTCCCCATCAGGCAGCTTTAATTAAAGCACATCTCTCTCTCCAGAGGCTGTACTGTCTTCTTAATTCCATCCAGGCAGATTTAATTTTTCACCTTGAAACTTCTGCGTCTTTATTTAGGTGACTGCCTGGCCGTGCTTCTTAATTAGATGACTGACTTTTGTTCTATAGAATCTTATCCAGAAATACTATTTTTATAAATTCTGCAGAGATTCCAGGAAATATGAATGACAGTCTCTTAATATTCCATGATTTTGCAGCAGCTGTCACGGAGGGCTTGCACGATGATGGGGTTTATGCAGCCAGAAGGGCAAGTTGTTCTGCAGTTAAGCAGGAGATGCTATAGTTGTGCTGCAATCTGCCATCTGTCATGAAAATACAGCTGAATAGGCAGAAAGGGTGGAATTTAGAGCATGATCACACCTTCGCATTGCCTAGTGTCCTTGTCCTGCGGAAATACCCCTTGGCTTCAACAAGGTAAAATTGTGGTTGGCCAAAAGTGATGGATGTCTATGAGAACGGCCACGTGGTCGTCAGCAACAGGCAGTTGGCCCTCTGTGTGCTAATGAATAACATGAGCTCTTCCTGAAGCTACTCCCCNAGGTAAAATTGTGGTTGGCCAAAAGTGATGGATGTCTATGAGAATGGCCACGTGGTGGTCAGTAACAGACGATTGGTCCTCTGTGTGCTAAGATGGCAGCTGGAGAAGCTCAGCCTTTCTGTGTCTGGATGTACGTGAACCTGTCGTGGATCAAGTGGGCAAGGTGCGAAGGGAAGGGAGAACTGAAGATAGCACCAAGACAATCTCATCAGACAGAAATTCCTACAAAGACAGCCTAGCCACTAGTTGGTGAGAAATCTTGGATTTCAGAGCAAGGAAATCTTTGCTTTATCACATACTGTGGCCCCTGGCTGGATCAGGAGAGTAAATTAGGTGTAAATTTTGGGTGCCAATACACTGCTGTGATGCCTACTTAGAAAAACTAGAAATGGGAAAGCCCCCAGAAGTCCTGGCAGAGGTTACCTGTCCCCTATGTCCCCTATCCTGACTGCGAGATTGAGAAAAGTGAATAACTGCTCCAGTGTTTCCCCTGCAAGGTGCTGAGAGTGGGATTTATTTTCTTCTTTGGTCTTCGAATCCCAGGCAGCTGAAGGGATCGTCTGACCGTGCCACAGATACTAAGGTTTTGTGATGTGGATCAGCACAAAAGTGCATTCAGCCCAATGTCTCTCTGGTACCCTCCAACGCTGCATCTGGGTCAGACGTGAACAAGTCGCATAAATTCTGTCACTTTTTGTAATGTTCTATAAATCCATAGACACTTAAGCTTGCTACAGATCACTAAATAGTTTAATGTGTCCTTCTGCCAGAGGCATTCACCAGTTCCTTTTTGTAGAGCCAAGTGATTTCACTGCTCTGGATATGAAGGTGTCCAGAGATGAAATCTACTCTGCTGCAAGGCACAGCCCAGTCCATCCCCCAGCCTTTGTACCTCTCAAGCCTTCTCCTCCAGGTATAGCACTGAGTCAATGACTGTGTTTTGTACAAGTGTGCTCCAGCCATGAGGTACAGGGAAAAAGAAAATATTTTTTCAGCTGGTTATGGTTGTGCCAGTTAATTTGTCTCTGGGATTTAACTGGAAATTCAATGACGCTCTTTAAGTATTTAGCTAATTGGAAAATGAGTTAATTTTTGTGTCAAGCTGTGCAAAATAGTCAATGCGTATAGAATCATGCAAGCTCAGTAGCAGTCTGTTTGACATGCTTCTGATAGCCTTTTCCTTTTCATTTTCTCTTTACGCAAACAGAGAGTTTAACATTATTCATTCTTTCCAGAAAGAAAAAAAAATATCAAGTGTTCTAAAAGCTGTGACCTGAAGGCTTTCATTGTGTTGTGCAGTCAAGGACATGGCTTGTATTCAGAATTGCAGAGAGGTAGACAACAACACAGATCAGTATAATAAAAATTATTCAGCTTGAAAGAAAAAAAAACCACACACGCCAAAAACCTGTAGACAAAATATTTGCTGGTAAATGCAGAGAAACAGGTATAAAGAGATGGTTGTGCTCAGAGTTGTAAAGACAAAATTACCTTCCCAGCAAAAGGGCCACTAAGTGAGGTTTCCATCCCACCAGCAGCCACTTCTTGCTGACGTCGGTGGCTTTTCTCTGAAATAATGGGGCAATTACGCCTTCTTGACCTCAGGAGTGTTTGTAGGGAACAAGAAAAGAAGCTTGAGTTGGTCAGGGCACGCCGCCATGGCAGAAGAGCATCACCCACCAGCAGGAGCTCCAGGATATCTCTAGGAAAGGAAATCTGAATTTAGTTTGTTTTTGAAAGTGTCCTTGCAAATAACACACTTGGCTGCTCTGACTTTGGCTGTCGAAACATCCTCAGTCCCACACAATAGCTTGGACCTCCACAAAGTATATAACAAGGTGCCCAGGATGAAGGGAGGTGGATGGATGCTGGCAAATCTCCCTTTCCCAGCTGTGAAGGGCGGTGTAAAGCAGGCACGTTGCAGCAGTGCAGATGGACTGAGCTGCAGAAGGTACAGGGCATTTCCCAAAATTTTCTCTCCAGTGCCTCAGCTTCTGAGGCTAATGAAGCTTTGAGGGATAATGTGAATCACTGCAAAAACTGATATCCTTTGCTAATTGCATCAGCATTTTCCTTTGATGAAAGCCTAGTGTAAGATGCCAAGAAATTAACATACAACACCAATGGCTACTTTGCAAAAAGCAAAAGTTGATGATTGAATGTCTGATGATTCATGGAGCCATGAGTCAGCTCACCAGGAGATGTTTTTTAAGGGTTCAGTGGAAGACACTTTCAACACGGTAAAGCACCATTCCTTAAAAAAATAAAACCCAAACATTTTCAGAGTCTTTCAGGCTACTAAGATGAAGGTCACCTTGTTTTGCTTGCTGAGATGAGACTTATCACCACCCACAAGCTGCTTCAATCCTCTCTAGTTTTCTCCACTTCTTGACCGCCAGCTATTCATCTTACCCCAGACGTGTTAAAAATAGGTGGCCAGAAACGCTATTGAAGGTCTTCAGAGCCAAATCACTTACAGGCTAGGGCAGCTGTGAATGCCTCACAAGCTTTTTCACAGCCAAATTGGATTGAGGCAGACCGTTGCTTGTTTGCTTGGGGTTCTGACAGAAGGAAAAGCCCTGATAGTCCTGAATGGTGCTGCCAAGCACCTCTGTGTCAGATGTTTGGGAGCAAACAAATTGTTATTACCTGGCAGCTGGCTGGAGGTGGAAGCTCATTCACTCAAGTTTTACTGGACAGAAAAAAGCCCTGTTAAGAGGTACCATCCACAGAGAACTGGGGGCTGCATTCTGCACGGCTCTGACTGTTCCTCTTGGCTGCAGCTCCCTTGCTGCTTGATGCCAGCTTGTTACACCTATTTTGGACACTTTTATCTTGACCTTGTGGCAACCTCATTTCCTGCAGCAGTACTGACAAATGCGTGTCATACATAGAATTTCTGTGCTCCAGTGGGGCCTCTCTCCATCACTGGCTCTGTGAACCAGAAATGTTTGCATGGGCAGCAGGATCACTCAGTGCTATAATGAAGACATAGAAGTTGAAGTCTGGTTTTGCTTCCCCACTGAGGGGAAGCCTGATAAATTTTCAGTATTCTTATTTTCTTATGTGTAATTTGTTATAAAGTCTGTTTGTGGTGACTGTGAGGAAGTGGTTTTCTTTCTTTTGGTGCAGGAGGCTGTGTGCATTCGGTCAACTAGCAGCATAGGAACAAAACCAAACACCCTGACAGATGCTGCAAATGTATAACTCCCTGTTAACTGCAGCTGAAATCACAGCTGCCTTGTGTAAATATTTAGTAAAGCCAATGAAGTGTGAGAAAGTTTGGATGAGCAGAGAGTGGATATGAACCCAAAGGTGGAGTGACACGTGATGGCATTTTGGGGTCTGTGCACATACCCCCCAGCCTGTTGGTGCCAAAGGTTAAAACACAAGTGCTCTAGAAAAAAGACACTCAAGGTGCATAGAAACATTACTTGTGTCTGAACAAGGTAAGAACTAAAGAATGTCACTGAAGCCACTGTCCACCATGTTTTTTTCCACTTCAGCTCCTGTTTCTGTTGGTTCACCTGCATGACTTTTATTCCTCAGTATTCCTTATTTCTTCACGTCAGTTCCAAGCATATTACTGGAGAGCCTCACTGAACAATATATAAATGTTTACAGGAAATTACATTGCTGAACAGAGTTCTTAGAACAAATAATTTCAATCCAATTTATTTCTAAGATGGAACTACTATATGTGTTGATCTGTTCTTATCTTCACAGGACTTTTCCTGCTGTGCCTGTGATGTTCTTTCATATGAGTAGAGAAAATACAGGCTAAAAAAAAAATGCAACAAGGTGGATGTATTAAAACTGAAAGATTGTTTACAAAAAGCAGCAAGTAATGGTCCAAGCATTGAAGTGATTTAGAGGTAAGGATGTGTCCAGTTCTGTTACACACGACAAAGGAGGAGCTACGGGGTGGGGGGAAGAGGGGTGTGTGAAAGGACCTCAGAAGAAAACCAGTCAAAATAATGTAAGCTTTCTAAAAAGAAATCTCTCTTCAGAAACTGTGGCTAGAATGGGGTTTGTTTAGTCCATGACAGAGACAGCTGAGGAGGGATCACAGACGTTGTCTGAGGTTACTGGAGGTGAGCAGTGAGGTGATGGGGAGCAGGAGTGTGATGATGTGGAAGCAGCTGGGACTGATGGCTTGGGGGCATGGGGATAAGACACCTCACCAGGTGCTCATGCCAAATCTGGGATTTGTCATTGCAATGCAGAGAATTTCTTTAATTCTGCAAAGTGAGAATCTGCCCTCATGCAGTAGGTGGGACCCCAGCAGCTCTTCCTGTTATTTCATGTCCTGCATCCCTGGGACTCTCTTTTACCCTGTGTGTCTGGAACATAAAGGGTTTCTTATTGCTTTTTAAAACAGAGTGATGAAAGCAGGAGCATTGCATGAGCTTGCACAGTCTGAATTTGGTCCAACTGAGGGGATGATACTGATGCAAGTATGTAATATTGAGGTGCCATTTAATGCTACATCATGGGTGGCTTTGTGCCACAAGGATGCTATTTCCAAATTGTTGGAGCCCTCGCCTTGTTCCCCCTCAGCTAATTATACAGATCTTATTGATTTTATGCATTCCCCTTTTAAATTCTGACCCAAAACCGGTGTGTATGTATGGATAAATGATAATAGCGTCATTCATAACTCTTCTACAGCTTCCTTAATCTTTCAGTATATGCCTCAATACTTGATGTTACCCATTATGCAGAGATCAGTGTGTCAAAATGAGGTAGATTTATAGTGGAGACAATTCTTCTTCTGACTTTGAAAAAAAAAAAGTGAAATATTTTCCCTGAGTTAATCAAAGGAATTCAAAGAGAGTTTAAATCTATTTTCTTTGACTCATAGAGAAGATGAAACATGTTTGACCTCTAGTAAACCAACTGAATTCATATGGTGGCTCTGTAGATAAATCAAATGTCCACCTAGACAGAATATTGATTATTTGTATACTAGTTGCTGAATCACAAGTAGGACTATCAAAAGCAACAGCAAGAAAGTATCATAAAATATATCAGGACATTCAAAGTGTTTGGCTTAATGCAAATAGACAAGTTAAATAAATTGTATTAAAGCAACAATAACAAGACGCCATTGCTCTATTGCATTATTCATGGCAGTGGTAGGTCTGCTGTATCAGCCACCTCTCCAGTACGTGGCTTACTCTAGGGGAGCCAAACTGTTAAATCAACTGGGGCTCTGATGGGAAGTTAGGCTCCCAAATGATCATCATTGAGGCTTTTGAATGGGTGATATACTAGAAAAGAAATTACCCATTGGTGGCCATTGCAGTTATATTTTTTGGAAGTGTTGTTTGTGAATTAGAGTTCATCACAGGTTGCTGAGGTGACCACCTCCTGGGGCTTCTGGTGATGCTGGCAGTGTCATTGCTTGAGGCAGAGGTTACCTCAACAGCAGCCGCTCTCACTTGATGGTGTAATCAACATATAGGAAGGATCCATCACCTCTTGTCCAAGATAAAGNAAAAAAAAAAAAAAGAGGTAAATCTCAGTATCCAAATGTGGGGGGTTTGAGCAATGTCTGCTTTCTGAGAAGACTTTGAGACTCTTTCTGCAAGGGGTTTTCACAGAGCTGTATCTTCAGGTGAGTGGGTAAAGAATCACCTTCCCTGCCTATCAGATGGATCTTCTATATATTGAGCAGGGGGGTTTAGGAAGCAAGAAAAGAGGAGAGAGGATTACAAGAAATGAGGCATTAAAGATAGCACCACTCACCAAGCTGCCAAAATCCCACCACGGCCCAGGGCTGTGCTTACACAGCCTTGTGCCTCTAAGGTGAGAGGCAGAGAGGAGCCTCGTGGGATTATGAACACAATTTCTAATCTTTATCCTTCAGATTATGAACAGCGTGGCTATGGGTTAATTATTAACCACTGAAAGTTAATGAAAATGAATGCATCAGTGGCAATGATCACCGGAGAGCTTTTGTTTTCCTACTGCTTCACATATTTGGAGACAGAGGTATTCACAGAAGTGGGTTTGCTTATTTGTTTGCGTGTGGAGCCATTTGATTCATCTCATCCCCAGATCTTCCCTTGTCTACTTTATTGTTCAGGTAATGCTGCTCTCCATTAGCTGCTCATCTGCAGGTATGATTACCTGGTGGGGGGGGATAGCTATAAAGCAACAAGGTTGGATAATTAACTAGGGATCTGATAAATGCATTAATGTAAGTTTTTGCCTCATGCCTA
Source organism: Piaya cayana (assembly GCA_013389865.1). Lineage (NCBI taxonomy): Eukaryota > Metazoa > Chordata > Aves > Cuculiformes > Coccyzidae > Piaya > Piaya cayana. The sequence continues at coordinate 138,345 of WAAB01023620.1, read as the reverse complement.
TCTGGAGGAGACACACTAGAAGTTGCATCCATGCATACAGGTCTCTGTTTAAATACTCTCAGAGATGGCACACACAAAACCAGGAGTCGGGATCACTTTTCCTCCTTCTCTGAGTCCTGCATATTGTAATAAGTGAATAATTTTTTGTTATTAATGATTAATTTTTCTGTGTTTCATGGTCCCGGTTGGGTACAGCCTAGAAAGCAAGTAAAATCCTGGTGACATCTAGTGGCCACTGGGAATTCGCAGTGATATTTATTAGAGGTGAGCAGGCTGTGCACAAAACAGAGATGGAAATATGGAATATTCAAGACCAATAGACTTACACAACCTGAATTTAGAGACCTCCCCATCTTGCTCAAGGACATTTATTGCTTCAAGGACATTTATTTTTTGAACAGTGCAGCTGTCCGAGCAGTCCTGTCATGCTTTCCTGTTGTCCCCATGACATACCCAGCACCTAGGATGCTTCAGGGAGACCAAGAATAGGTAAGGTCACCAAACTGGTCTTTCATCCGCCATATTCCAGTCTGCTTTAGGACACCCTTTGTGTCTCACTGCCCTCCTCTCTGTGGGCAATTCACTCACCAGCATCCATGGATTGGTTGTTTGCGGCAATACAACATGGCAAGGTTAGCTTGCAGACATCTAGAGAGAGAAATCTAAGCCAATTACAGAAATATATTGGAGAGTCAATTGCAAGCCTTTCTAGAAAGAAAAAGCAAGCTTTGATCTTAAGAACTCAGGTTGAAAGCGATGATTAGGTGTCATCCAGGTAGCAGCCAGGCTGTATGTGAATACAAGAAGCCTGCAAATAAAGAAGGAGAAAGAAAATCTCTGAAGCTATGTGAGCTGCAGAGATGGGAATACTGCACATCCAAGGCAGCAGTAGACGGTATGGCTGGAGAAGGCTATCAACTGCCTTCCCCTGGCTCCACACTGCATGGCAGGGATTGCACCCCCCAACGGGAGCTTGTCTCCTTCCCCTGCTGCAAAGCATGTGAAAATTGAAACTGCTGGAGCTGAGTGATATGCCCTCCCACGCCAAGCATTAGTCTAGTCTGTGCAAAACACTTTGATAAGTGAGATGCTGTTTAGGGGGAGTATCATTTCATTCAGGGCTTGCTTGCATAAAGTGGTAGTAAGAGTGAATTAAGCAGGCAAGATCTGACCGTGAATAAAGATTTTTAAACTGAGGATTCGCTTTCCTTTATAAGCACCCAGTGTTATTTTCGCATTTAAGTCCAATTTGCAAAATGGAGTTGAGAGTAAGGAAACCAGCGGCTCCCTGAAAGCCCTAACCTCAGGGCTTGTCAGCATAAGGAACTTTACTATCATTTCTCCTGTAGTCAAAGTATAAGTGAATTAAAATAAATCCAATTATGGCCACATTTTCTCTGTCAGAGCGCATCCACACATACTTGCCATCTGCTTTAGCTAATCTGTGCTATGAATTCATAGCCCAGTATTGTTCCAGTTGGTCTTCTGGGGTATTTCTGGGTAAACAAAGATTAAATCCATTTAGAAATATGATTTACAGTGATGTCTATATAAAAGTATTTTACCTAAATTTAGTCTTGTTCCAAACTGTTTTCCATATACTATTAATCTGGTTTATGAAATGAAATGTGTGCTAACACTTAATCTGCAGTCTCTCACTTTAGACTAACAGTGGTTTATGTTGGGTTTTGTTGAAAGGACTCCTGATTGAGTCAAATTACGTTGAAATAAGTCAATGACCTGGAGAGAGATTCTATCTATAAGGGCATTGCCCATGTTTAAATGGAGCTTAAAGTTGTCACACCTGCAATCAAGCTGTTTCAATACTTTTTATGTATGCACAATGAGGCTCCTAGGTAATTATTAATAATTTATAATACATAATAATTATTTATAACCCTGCAAAACAAATAAGAAAATTCATGCAATTCCTGAAGAAGAATCTGTTATATATACAAAAATAGATCCCAGATATAATTTTCATTAGTCAGTTGCTTTAGTCCTTTGGTTTCTCTGTCCCTTCCTTCCTTTTTAGCAGTTATCTTGGTGGAAGACCTTTCAGTGCTGTTCCTGGCAGAGGAACCCAAAGAGAAAGCTGGTGTGCATGCTAGTTCCCATCATGGGCATTGACCCTTGGGTCAATGAGCTTGACAAGAGGGTCAAAGCTGGGGTGCTGCTCCCAGCACACTCCAAACTTACTCCTCCTGCTCCAGGTAGAGCACTAGCGGCTGCAGTAGCTTTAACCCAGGACTAATTAGTCTTCAATTAACAAGGAAGGCACTTCTGTCTACCAGCCACTGATCTAACATAGACATGGTTATACTAGCAAAGTCCTCAGTCATGTTTTACGATTAGCAGCGTAGCCATAACATTTGCCTAAATTCAGTGACAAAACTTTTAGAAGTCTCTTTATTTTCTGGTTTGTGTGTTGCCATTGCTCATTAGGCAAAATGCAGTGTGCCCTGTTAGGTGAGTTGTGGAGGAGAGTTTCTAAAGAGAGGGCTGTGTTGCTTCAAATAGGCAACAGAATTCAAAGGAATTTTAGGACTTTTTATGCTATGGCTGGCACAGAAGATGAAAAGCGTTTGACCTCACAGGAATTAACAAAGCACCTCTGGTGATTCCACGTAAAAATGAAACACATGTCAGGAGGCATTACTGTTTATTTAGGCTCTTTTAAATGCATCCTGAACAGAAAGGCTCATCAAAAGCAAGATGGTGTCAATATCAGAATGTAATGTACTAGAGCAGACAAGGTGCTGGGATTAATAGAGGTGGACAGGGCGTATAATTTGTGCGAAAGTAGAAAGCCAGGAGGTGTCCTTCATTTGTGGAGTTTACCACCTGCTCAGACAGCCCACCGCTTGCTGCTGCTCACAGCAGAGGCAGGCACTCAGGAGCATTTAAAAACCTGCTGCCACCAGACTAGACAACTACAAAGTCAATATGGACTAATTCAAAGGGAATTACGTTGTTGCAGGCATTGTAATTAGCTTCTACCCAGCATACGTTACTTCAGCGTTCTTCATTGTGGCTCTGTGTAACTGCCTCACAGCAGGGATTATTTGCTCCAGCTCCAAAGCTTCCTTGGACATAGCCAGGTTCTGCCATCCGTCCCTTGCCACTACAAGGACACAGAGACAGCTGTGGCCCTCTGTCCTTTCTCCTTGCTCACCAAAAGATGCCAGCAAAGAGCTTTAGTTCCTCAGGCTCAGCTCCCAGCATTGTTCTGGAGCCTCCATGCTGCACTCCCAATAACCGATTTTTCTTGAAAGACCTGCTTTTGGCATATTCCCCAGTGGGACCTGGAGTACAGAGTGAAGACGCATGCTGCTGATCTGGATAATGTCATCAGATGGAGACAGACGATTTTTTCAGCAGGCATTTCTACTAATTTCAGTGGTGAATACTTTCCAATTAAAAAAAAAATAATCCCATGTGTGCCTATGCAGGAGTGTGGTCTATAGTATTTAAATTGTCATATCCCAAAGGCTCGGTCCAATGGAGAAATCAACAATTCAGGAAACAGGGAGGGTGGATTTGAGTTGGCCTTGAAGAAATACATTCTGTGAAATTTTTTAAGACAAGTAAAACAGGCAAGATGCTTTTATACAGATTTCTGGAGTCCTAAACCCTGTGTAATTAACCAAATTTACAGTAGGAATGGGTTGAGCAGGTGAAAAGGAGGGAGATGGGAGTGCTCAGATAACTGAAGGAATCTGTGTTGTGTGTTTGGGTGAGACCTGGGGGCATTATTAATGAACAACAAAAATTTTAAGGATATTTGGAGAAATATGCCATTGATCAATGGCCTTAGAGACATGCCAGCCCTGTGAACTGCGCACAACTCAGGGCAGCGTGTGTCTGAACACACATTTTGCTGCATGCACACGCTGGAGGGGTTTAATAAGCCACCATAAAATTAACAGGACTTTCATGCTTTGAGCAGAAACCTGTGTGTGCAGGCACATGTGGTATTTGTGCACACACACATACACAAATAAGTTCTTGGCTCCACTGTTGCACGGTTTTGTATTGTTCACGCTACCTTCCCACCCCAGGAAACCCTCCATCAGCACAGCAGCTGGGTATTTTTCTGATCATTAATAAATACTTCAAAAGGATTTTAAAGTAAGCTTACTAGAGCCCAGGGATCACATTGGTTCAGTAGGGCTGGAGACAGAGTAAAATCACAGTGACATCTAGCGATCATAAATATTGCACAAAGATGCTACCAGTGAAAAAATAAAACATTTATCGTTAGACAGAATCTAAACACATGACACACAAAATCAGGCCATTAACTGAGGCCAAGGAATGAGTTGGGACAGAAATGATGGTAGACCATGAGAATTAAAGTGCTGTGGGGATGATACAGAGCTAAGTGCCAGTGCTGTGGAAGGGTTGTGGGTGGGTTTCTGCAGCGATCTTTGCCAGGTCTGTGTTTCTCACTGCTTCAGTGGAGTTTGCTGATGGTACTAAATTTCAGCACATTCATATAAAAGAAGCTCAACGTTTTGGAGAGTGGGAATAGAACTAATAAAATGATGTGCAGCCTTGAAAAGCGCGGGCTAGTCCCCAGGGAGAAAAAAGCAAAATGAACCCTGTTCAGTGGAAAGGATACGTGGTGCTGCAGGAGCTCTGCCTGCGCGCTGGGCCAACATGGGAGGATAAAACAAATGAAGAGATAGGACCAATTGAGCATCAAAGCTGCAATTCAGGTCTGTATCTTGAATCAGAGTGGGACTTAGGGACCAGTAGGAGCTCACTAGTTTAATTGTGTTTAGATCAATTGATGAATATTTTCTACTCCAGGTTACTGATTGACCAATGACATAATTTTTTTAAAAAAGGATTTTTCTTCTGTTTTTCAGTGGCTGAGGGGTAATCTGTCTGCAGCCATGCCCACTTGATCAGACTGGACTTAAATCCTGCTGTCGTGCTGAAGTACCCCGCTGCGGCTGAAGCTGTAAGTATTAGCAAATGGTGTGTTACTGAGCAAACGATCAAGAGAAACACTTTCTCTGATGAGGATAGGACTGGGCATTGACTATTCATGTCTTTGTTGTGCAGAGTGATGAAAAACAAGTCAGCCAGGTTAGCTGGAGTAACAAAGTAGCAAAGCATGATAACTGATGCATTTGGTGAATTGATTCTGCAGCTTTAAACTGGATGTCTTTGTGGCCGTATAAATATGCAGTCAAATTTTCTTATGATGAAACATTCAGGAGCTGCTTCAATAAATGTTGAGAAGGAAGCTCCCAGCCAATTTCTGAGGCCTTCCCTTGAGTCTCTAGCAGCCAGGCAGGTTGAGTGTCTCAATTATTAGCTTAAAGCAGAATATACATTCACAGTGTCTGATATCAGATGCTGCTGGAGAATTTACCTCAGATACATGCATACAGGAGAGACAGATTCAGGCACATTGGATGATATGGCTGCCTCTGACTCTTAAGAGCAACCAAAAAACCCAAGACAGAATGGGAGTTTATTCAAAATGGTAGCCCAAATTAAGCACTGGGGTTTTATGATTAGGCAAGTGATTTTCTAGAATGAAAAAAATACATAGAGGGGCCTCAGGTTCTGTATTTCAGTAAAGTTTTTGGTACAGTATTATTTGGAAAATTGTTAGCTACACTGCAAAGGCAGGAATTAGAAGAATGATTGCAAAGTGGGTAAGGACCTGCAGAGGACAGCTGAGAGGAGACCAGTGTTGCTTCTGGTGAGGTTGCTTAATGCTTTCATGAGTGATAAAAGGGGTGGCGTTCACTCACCGAGGGGTTTACAAACTGGCTCACCGTGTCTTCCCAGCACCGCTGGGGAGCACTTGGTGCCTCTCATGAAAGCTGGAAATCAGAGCAAAAAGGGCATTGCAGCCGCTTTGCTCGCCTGGACAGCTGCTGAGTCCTGCCGCATCTCAAATTTCCCAAAGGGTTTGCACAGCTCTGATACTTTAGCAGAAAGCTTTCTTGATTCGAAGGCACTTTACTCCATCGTCTGCTTGGGTTCTGGGTCCCAGTCTCCAGCCCCAGCGACAACACTATATTTGTCAGCATTATATTTGTCTCCATTTGCTCTGGCCTCAGGGGATCTCGAGCCGCACTGGGCAGGAGCTGCGATGAGACACCACGCGCAGCGCTTGGTGCTAGGCGGGCTCTGAGCATAACTGCTGAGAAAGCAATTAAAAATAACATTAGTGTGAATCGACAAATTTAGCATTGGGTTTGGTCTCAGTGGGATTTCACGGTGTGCGGCTGAACCGTAGGCTTTTCTCCATGATAGGCCTATTTATTTTAAACAGGGGTGCAGCAAATATGTGCCTCCAGCCCCTGAAAAAGTGAGTGGTTACATTTCAAGGACTATTTCATCAGAGTTTCATGCCACAGCTCCTATTAAATAATGTTCCTTGGTCAGGTTGATGACAATCTTCTGGCATGTCAGCATCCTCAGTGTCTGCCTGAGAGGAAACACTGACCTGAATGTAGCATTGATTTGCGACAGTGTGATGAGGAAAAGAAAGCACCACTGCTGTTGCATAGAAATTAGCTGCTCTTTACTTTATAGGATGAAAATGTACAGGGTTAATGTCACTTTAATCAGGTTCATCATCCCACAGGGAAGGCCATTCACCAGTTCAGACGATTAAGGATCAAACTTGTTCTTGCTGAGGAAAAATTAAAACATGTGGTTATTGGCCCCGGGGCAGCACAGCAGATGTGGAGCTGGTTTCTGGGAAAGGGCTGTTTCTTGACATAGCTTGATTCCTGGAAGAGAATTAGATTCAGTAACTTGATTTTTTTTTTTTTAACAAGATTTCCTCAGCTCCCACCCAAGAAGTGGATGTGATTTTGGATCTCTCAATAGTGACCTTTTAACCCCTTCTGCTTTCCAGAATACAACTTCCTGCGCCAACTGTATCTAAAATCTGCTTCCCAGCTTTCAGTCCTTCACAACTCTCTGGAGGGCTCTGTTCCATGCTCCATCTCTCCTTGGGTACAGCAGTACCGAGGACGCCATCCTGCAAAACCATGGATAATTTCTTCCAGCATCCTCTGCTCCAGGTGCGAATATGTTCTTTCCTTTTCCATATATCTATACGTGGTGCACGTTGTGCCGTGTATAGCAACTGAGGGTGCATGGGGAAGCAGAAAAAAACCACTCAAAAAGGGCCTTTACATGTCCACAAGTCCCCACAGTGGCACTTAGAAGACACACCAGTGACCCCTGCAAGTGTATAGCTGAGAGGAAAGCCAAGAGACTCCAGTCTTGGTTGCTACAGTAACCTTTGTTCTACTGCTTTTGGCTTTTACACCAGGGAAAACCTTTCACTCTGTGAGTACCCAGCTCCACGGACATGCCTGACACTGGTAATATTTATGATGGGGCTATTTATTGCCAAGAATCAATGAAGAAGAGCCCCACAGGACCATCTTCTTGCTTCTGAATCTTCCCACAACTTCCAGCCTCTCCTTCACCTCAGTAAAGGTAAGTCTGAGGGAGCTTTTTCAATCCAGAGCCTTTCTCCTTTCCTTTACCCAGATGCACTCATTCAGCAATGGTGTGAAGGGAATACATTGTCATTGCAAACATATATTATTTCTGTGATGCATGTTAGTGCTCTGTAATGAATATGTGTTTTCTGAAGGTGCGGTTGTTTTATTTTCTCCTTTGCTGTCACTGTATTCTGTTTCCTGCTCTTCACTGAGATAAAAGGTTTCCCTCCCACCTACCTCCAAAAAATAAATCTGAGTAACAGGGATGACAGAACTCATGTAATTGTTCCTTCTTTGCATGTTTCCAGTCTGATTTCCCGAATTAGGGCTGATCCAAATTCCCGCTGAAGTCAATGAGAGCCTTTTCACTGAAAAAAACAGCTTTGTTTTGGAGGAGCTTTTTGGAAGGGCAGGCTCAAAGCAGGGCAAGTGCAAGCAGCATTCTCCATGGCTTCAGTGCAATAAGAACAATTTAAACCTGCTGAGGATGGGGCTTGGTAGATTCTTTGCAAGAACAACTGTGCATAAATGATTGTACGTTTATGCAACATTTAGGTACATGTACAAAGACTGATTTTTTTAAAGAGCACCCTGGAGCCCCACACTGGAGTGGTAGAAGCAGCTATAGGGTGTTCCCACAGTGCTGTGACCATGCTTTGATGAGGATCCTGCCCTGATGTGTCCCACCACAGCTGTCAGGATTCATGGGAAAATAACAGCCAGATGCATGGGCACATTTTTCATCAAAGCGGTTACTTTTTTTTTTTTTTTTTGGCTTCAAACCCTCTATGAGATAAAGCCATTCAGGTAGAAAAGCCGATTGTTCCCCTTGTAATGGAATTCAACTGAATTACAACCACTTATATATAAAAGATTTATGCTGAAACCCTCAGGACTGGAAGCCCTACAGACCAATGTGGTCTCCTCAATCTGCATTAACACCCTTAGTGTTGGTTTCTGTGAAAAACCTCATATTGCCAGGGTAAAGATAAGTAGAGAAAATAATTTTTGACACTCATCAGCCCTCAGAAAATGCTTCAGATAGTAGAAACACTAAAATCAAGATTTTGTCTCTTCCTCACTATGAAAAAAACCAAACAAACTGCATCACAGCTACTTACTCCCTTCTATAATCCCATGAGCAAAAGTTGCCATTGTAGTCGTGGGCTTATCCTTCAGCTAGTGGGGTGGGCACCACCAAAACTGCACATGAAGGCTGCTGCAGATACTAATCAGAAAGATATGTAGCCACAACTATGTGTTATCTATGATTATATAAGGAAGGTCATGAATATAAAGCATGGGAGAGCTCTGCCATTATGAACATGTTTATAGGTTGTGAATATTATTTACCAGTCTTGTATTAGAGCAGCCTATGTCTACTAAAATCCCTTTGGATATGTAGGGCTGGAGTCAACTACTTTGCTCAGGGTATGCAGGGTTTCCTTTTCCAGTGACTTTGAGCTCAGCAGGATGGAAGAATCTGACCTTGTGTAAGATTTTAAGATTGTACACTAATTCCATTGAAAACTCTTAGATTGTTTTATTGCTTTAAAAGTCTGCCTTTTCTCCTCCTCACTAAAACCAGATAGTTAAGTAGAAAACCATTTAGTTTGTATATTCCGCATCCAATTCATATAATATAATGTGATATGATATGATGGGATACACCTTGCTGTGTTATACATCCCATCACAGAGGTCATTATAGAGAGGAGCTATTTAACAGTAAGCAGATAGTTAAATATTACCCCAAACAGGGCACCGTATGCTTTTGTTTCCTGAGGCAAATTTTGCAGCATATAATGTGCCTTTAAAGTGGGGAGGGATATTAGATGCAACCTCCCAGGAGAATTAGGACAAGAGAAGGATTTCAGTAACAAATTAAAGGCTGTTGAGAGTTTAAACGTGCATAAATAAAAGCAAGTGCAATTACAGTTAGGGTCTTCTGGACAAAGCTCAACCAGCTACAGCTCTTGCCAAGGTTGGAAAACTGCATTACAGTGTCCAGGTGGAAAGCAATATCCTTTCCAAGGGCATTTCTGTTTGCACCTTCACCCTTTGGACACTAGCCTGGGCTGGGCTTTGCCCTTTGCTGCTTTTGGGATGGGTGCAGGCAGGGACACATCAGCACGTTATGGCTGCATTACCCAGAAACCACGATTGCAGTTTATTGCCCCACCAAGTCTGAAATTAGCCCAGGTGATCTGGCACAGAGCTGAAATGCAAACAGACTCCTGGGTCAAGATCAACCTCTTTGTACCTCTGGCACTCATTGAGTGAGCTTTGCCTTCTTGGTGGCCTTGGGTATGCCTGGAGAGGACGAGAGCTCTTGGTTTTATGGCTTGAGGAGCAAATGGTGCAGGGTGGGACCAAAAAGGAGAGCCATGCAGGAATGATGGCATGGGGTAGTGAGTTGGAATGAGACTCTGAAAGACCCAGGGAGAAAATGGTCAATAAAAAAAGTACACATAAATGAAAGAGCAAATTAAGCAAAGACATTGCTGAAGATCTTGTGTACACTCATTAGGACAAGGGGGCTGCAGGTACAAATTACAGTGCAAAACATTTTCAGGAACAGTGCACAAATCTTCTCAGATTGAATGTATGCAAAATTTACTTTCCAAGTTTCCAAACAGTAACCTAATACCTGGGGGGGAAAAAAAAAATATATATATACACACACACACACACACATATATATATTACCCTGAGTGCATTCAGCTAGTTATTGAAACAGTAAAATACTCTCTTCATCACAGCCCAAGCGAGCCCCTGCAGAGAGCATGAAACTGGTGAAAATGGGAAGCAGCCTCTGCTCTAATAACAACCAGGTTTTGCATTCATGTTGAGTCAGTGCTGTTGGTTTGCTTGCTCACTACAGCTCTAGTGCTCCACCCTTCTGCTATTTCATTTTCTGTCTTTTTTTTTTTTTTTTTTTTTTTTTTTTTTTTTTTTTTTTTGGCTTGGCTTTTGCAATCTGATAGAGGCGGGTGAAAGCAAGTTGAGGGAAAAGACATTCTCCCGAAGAGGAGCAGAAGAACAGTCCTCAAGCGTTGCCTGTGTGCTGGGGAAAGGACAGCCAGCCGCATCACCTGCTTTAGCCTAAACCCACCCCCCAAACCTGGGGATACACTGGAGGTTGAACTGGTTTTCCAGGTAAGACTTTTTTTTTAAACCCTGAATCTTGGTAGCTGAGTGCTCTCTAACCAGGAAGTTAAATCTGTTTGAAGACAAAACACTGCAGGAAACGGTGTGCGGAATGCTCAGCTGTTCAGTGTAATAGATACACTGACTTATTTACTCAGTTATCAGCCTCAAGCAGATTGGTCTTTCGTGCCATCTGACTTATTCCAAATACCACTGTTGAGAGGGCCTTATAAACACCCTCAAAGGATGGACAGGTAGAAAACCCCACACCAGTGTTTTCCCTTTAAATATAAGTTACTATATGTGTTTTGTCCACTGTGGCAAAATGAAAGGATGGGAGAAAGAAAAGGAAAAAGTATGTCCTTGACAGAGATGCTGGTTTAAAGCTCACATGGCAAGAACTAAGTTTCTACCAAGTTTTCAAAACTGAGAGGCGTTGTCATTCTGGCACTTTGGGAGGAAGCCTGGGAACGAGCAAAATCTGACAAAGAGAGTCCCCCAGATAATCATCTGATGGTTTTAACCCAACGACTGATCATTCAGGCCTGCTTGTTGGACACTGGAGATGGGGCCATGATGCAATAGTTACTGATCTTTGTAGTGTATCTATCCCAAAGGCTGGGAAATGTGGGTAATCTAACCAGGTCACCCTCTGCTTCTGCCAGGATATTATGCCAAATGGAAATATTTTACTTTTGTTGCTTTGTTTATGCACTGAAAGTGTCTTTCCAAAAATTCCCCTGTAATTTGGGGTGTGACATTTTTCAAAAGATGGAGAATTTAATCATGTTGGAATAGCTGGATATTTTTCCTATGAATTTACCTTAAGAACTGGATACTGGAACGTGAGAACAGTTTGGGACTTGGGTCAATAATTTGAACAGCGTTGCTGCGTAGTGAGAGATGTCTGAAATTTAGCAGTGTCTGGGGAGCAATAACAAGTATTTGGCTACATACAAATCCCTTTCTTGTTTCTTTACCACCACTCTAGCTGCTTTCCACCCCCACACTTGTGAAACAGCCTCCTGCTGAGCCCTTCTGCTGTGCTGGGGAGGGCAATGCCTGGTCCATTAACCCTGGGCAGCCAGCCACCAACAGGGAGACTATGACTTAAAGGAGCAAATGCATCCCAAAAATCCTGTCAGAAAATGTAAGTCCCCCTGAAAACTTGTAGTATTGGCCCAAACCTTGTTTTCCTCCTGCTGCTGGTATAGGGCTGTGATTAGTTGAGCCCTGTTGCTGGGAAGTACGTCACAGCAGATGCAGCAAAACCCCTCCCACAGCCTTTACTGCCCTAAAAAACTCTTCTACACTCCAGGTCAATCTGCTATCACTAACACGGAGAGCAGGAGCAGGTAAGACCAGTTGGTGCTGGGCTGCCTAAATAACAAGGGAATACCATGGCAGATTTCTTTTAGAGTGGGTTGCAAAGGAGGCTCTGGTTTGCTCTGCAAGAGTGGGAAGGTTTGTTTTCTGCTTCGCTGAGTCAAACCACAAGTAAAGCAGTTCAGACTGGGAAAGTGTGAGTTCCTGTAATTTCTAGTGGGGAAACAGTTCTGCTACTGTTTTTGTTCCTTCCTACAGAGATTTGTAGCTTTGCTGGGCAGGAACTCTCTGCTGAAATGTGCTTAGCACAGCTGGAGCCTCTTGTCACAGCTGTAAAAGAAACAATTAAAAATAGCATTTGTGCTCATCAGCAGTGTCCCATTGGCTTCCCTCAGCGCTAATACTCACACTCAGCTGCCTTTGATAGAGCCATTAGTCAAATCCGGCTCCTCTTCTGAGCAGGCCGCCCATACTGATGAGTGCCCCGTTACAATGGATGGGGAAGATCCTTCTGTCCCTTCTGACACAATCTGTTGGGTTTTTTTCACCTTTTTCTCAGAGGCAGTATGGACATCAAGGAGTATTTCGCCAGAATTTCTTACCAGGGCTCCTATAATAAACCAGACCTGGCTACCTTGACAGATATATTCCAGCACCACATCCGAGCAGTTCCTTTTGAAAACCTCAGCATCCACTGTGGGGAAAGAATTGAGCTGGACCTGGAAGTGACTTACAACAAGATAGTGAGGAAGAAACGTGGGGGCTGGTGCATGGAAAACAACCACCTTTTATCTTGGGCCTTGAAAACCCTTGGCTACAATGTCACCCTTCTGGGATCAAGAGTTTATGTCCCAGAGTACGATGCCTATGCAGAAGAAATTGATCACCTGCTGCTAAAAGTGGTGCTTGATGACAAATCCTACATTGTGGATGGCGGGTTTGGGATGGCCTACCAGATGTGGCAGCCAATGGAGCTGGTTTCAGGGACAGACCAGCCACAGATCCCAGGGGTGTTTCGCTTCCTGGAGGACAGTGGAACCTGGTACTTTGAGAAGGTGAAAAGGAAGCAGTGGGTTCCCAACCAAAGTGACTCCACTTCCCATAATGTAGAAAAAGAAGTTTGCCGGCGGATTTATCTCTTTACCCTTCAGCCACGAAACATTGAAGAGTTCAGAGCTAGCAATATCCACCTGCAGACAGCACCAGATTCGCTGTTTGTGACAAAGTCTATCTGTAGCCTGCAAACTGCCAATGGTGTCTGGGCTCTGGTGGGGTGGAAACTCACTGAGATAAAGTACAATTACAAGGATAATATGGATCTGGTGGAAATTAGAATCCTTACAGATGAAGAAATGGAAAAAACACTGAAAGAGAAATTCAATATAACACTAGACAAGAAATTTGTACCCATCAATACAAGCAGATTGTCTCTGTTTTAACTCACTGCCTGAATTATAATTCAATCCAGTGGCATTACATGCAATCCTTCCCCCCTGTTCCTGACAAGCATCTAAAGGTTAAGCTTTCTCTTTCCATCTACACCAGTGTAAGGCAGAATGTATTAGCATGAATCTCGAAAAGAAATTGATTTTCACAACTGCTACTGCATCTCTTTTTGGTTTGGGTACAAATAATTTCTCCCTAGCTCAATCAAATCACTCCCCTTCCATTTGTGTTTAGCTGCAAGCACACTCTGCCCATTCCCTACTCCTTTCATCTCTTAAAAGCTTTTCCAAATACATCCAGAGTAGGAAGGCAGAGGGATGGAGCTGTATGTCTTTTTCTTTATTACTTTGTGCTGCCATCTGGGGAAAATCATATCCACCTCTTAAATTAATATCGTATTATTTTTGGAATTTAATAGCCAGAGAAACAAAGACATCCAGTGCCAAGTTTGCTACAATAAGCCATAACCGTAGCCTTTTTGCTCTTGCATTCACAACACCGTCTCATGTGGGCAGCTGGGCAGTCCCATCGCTGTGCTCCGCTGTGCAAATACTCATGGACTGGCTATTTATGATCTAAAACTCAAAATGAGAAATATTAGCACACAATTCTGTCTTGTTTCAGGCTGTACACAACTCTCATTCTTTCAGCAGCATAACCTGACAGGGGTATTTCTTTGAACTGGAATCATCTCCCATCCGCTTAGCATGTTTCTGCCCATCAGTGAACTGCTGGGAACACATTCTCCTTTTGCAAGATCCATATCAAGCATTATTACACATTAATTATCATGGCTGAACTAAAAAACATGCACAGAATTATTTTTCAAAAAGTTATCTGTTCTACCGAAGTATGTGTTTGCAGTGATACTAATTATATTGATATAAGGAGAAATGATGAATCTTAATCAGATATCTAAAGGCTAAGATTTTTAGTATGAGCAATTACTCAAATGTAATCACTTTGCCCTTTGAGATGATGCTTGATGTTCCTTTATGTACAAATCATGGAAGCATTACAACTATGCACTTATAATTAAGAAAATTATATAAGTGAATTATAATTAAATAAAAAAATCAAGAATTGTGGAGTAGTATTCAGCTAGTTTCCCCCAGATTACAACATGTGTGTTCCTCAACCTGTGCCTGGATGTTTCTTGTGATCTGGGCTGTTTCATAGGCTCAGGGGAAGGAGTAGGGTATCATATCCATTGCCTCAATGATTCAGCATGTGAAGGGCAAACACTAATAGGAAAAAAGCTTTCCTTTCAGCTGACTCATCTACTCAAGCGTGTGCCCAGTCTGCTGCCTGCTTTTTGGCACACTTCAGCGCTTCTGGCCCTCCGGCTCCGTATACCCACAGAATTTGATTTTATTGCTAAACAATTGAATGAAGCTCTCTGTTGGATGGAGGATTGGGGGTGGGGAGGGCGTGGAAGAGTCTCTTTATCTCAGATCACACTATTTTGCTTTTCCCTCATCACTATTTTAGAGGCAAATCCTTAAAAGCATAGCAGGCTCAGGAAGCCCAGTGCTCTCCAGGACCAGAATTCTCACTGCCAAAGGACAGGGCTTCTCTTTGAACCCAAGGGAATTTAGATGGCTAAATGACTTTGAATATCTGACCTTGTTGCTTTAGGGGTCTGGTATCAGCCATGAAGAATAGCTCAGTACAGTGTAATTAATTCAACAGTTGCTATCCCCCACAAATAAATAGTGATTTCTTGGCTGGGGTTATTATCTTTCAATCATGAGTCACTTCCTACATTCATCCAGGCCACATGTGTGTCAACAGTGCCAAATCCATATAAAAAAATGCACTATTACTTTACTGCTTCAGAATGGTTGCAGCCACCAGGTTGCAGGCTTGAGGACATGAGGGCTTGAGGTTTATAACCCCTTGTACAAGTTGCTTGCATTCCCCATTTTCTCCTTTGCGTACCTGGAGGGCTTCAGCTCTCAATCAGTAATGCGGGAGGTTTAAATCTACTCAATCTTGGATCATTTTCAGGCTCTTTGTAAAGCACCTAACACAATGAATTGCATGACAGAGCTTTCTACACATGTATCAATACAATTAAACTGACAAGCCCATTAGATTATAGATATTATAAAAGAAAGAACGCTCTCCCCTCTTTATCTGTTCCACTGGAGGATAATACTATCCCTGCCAGGCAGTAAAGGCAGCCTGGACCTTTAAGAGCAGCAGTTCCAAGCACAACACTTCCTGGGAACTTTGGAGCAAACCAGGGCAGAGCCCCAGCTTGCTGGCTGAGAGGTAAGCGCTCAAGCATCTGATCTTTAACTTCATCCTGCAGCTGTGGGTCATCCTATTTAGAACACCCACCCCGTGGGTCTGAATACCATGTGCTTAGCCCTGTAGGCATATAAAGAAGTATAAATTGCAGCAAACCAAGGGCTGACAGCACGCGTTACGTTGCAAGGACATTGTCCAAGAACAAAGATCAGATGCTCACAATTTAAACTAACTCCTTTATGCCGAGCTACTGTATGAAAACCCCAGCTAGTGCCTCACAGCATGGCTTAAAATCAAACAAATGGTATAGGCATGTGTAAAATGATCCAACCTTGGAAGCCTCTAATGAATTTTAGCAGAGAAGAACTGTTCCTAATATTCAGCCTAATTATGAAAGGATACAGCAATCCTCAGGGACACTTGCAGACAGGGAGAACTAATGTCTGAATCTCACTCCCCACCAATCTGCTCCTGTGAACAAATGCAAATACTGAATGAAGTTAGGCTGCTGCAGAAGCAAAAGGCTGAGATTGGGACTGGGGCTTTGATATTTGGTAACCCAGTTTTGGAACACAAACTGTCCCCTGAGTAAGGACTTGCTCACTGCTATAGCTCCATTTCCAGCATGGTGGGAGTGGTTATGCCAAGGGGGAAAATCTGCCTCCAGGAAGGGGAGGAAATAAACAATAATTTATGTGAGTGATCCCTAACGCCAGTGATTTTGCAACTTTATAATACTTAAACTTTTTTAAGGATTCATTGAGATCAGAGCCCATTTTGTCAGCCACCATGAGGTTGTCCCCACTATACAGATTTCAAATTGATGATACCAGTGAAGGAACAGCTGGGGAAACTGAGGCATGGGCTGCAAGTTTCCCATAACATTTTCCCCAATGCCTCATTTCCAGCCCCCATGGAGGCTTTTGGTAGGTGTGCTGTTTTGGGTTTGGGTATGGTTGTTTTTTTAATAATAGCTAATACAGGGCTATGTTTTTAGTTACCTTGGAAGACAAACACCATCACTCTGAAAGTGTTTCCCCTTCTTTCGTCTTTCTCCAGCTTTGTATTGCTGAGCATGACATCATATGGCATGGCATATCCCTTCTGATCAGTTGGGGTCAGCTGTCCTGGCTGTGCCTCCTTCAAACTTCTTGTGCATTCCCAGCCTTCTCGCTGGTGGGTGAGAAGTAGGAAAGGCCTTGACTCTGTCAGCACTGTTCAGCAGTAACAAAAACATCCCTGGATTCTCAACACTGTTTAAAACACAAATCCAAAATGCAGCTACTGTGAAGAAAATTAACTCTGTCCCAGCTCACACCATCACAATGGGGAGGTTGCTTATGGCTAGAAGAGGGGACCTGCAGTTTCCCTATGGCCAGTGTGATGGGCACCCAGACCCAGGAGACAGGTTACAGGGAGAGCAACAGGTTGGTTGCTGGCCTGAAGCAGGAACTGATAAGCTCTTCCTTGAAAACAAATTTCAATCTTATCAGACCCATGGGGCTAACAAGAAGTGCTTAGGACCCTCCTGAGCACAGAGGTTCAGCTCAACACCATCACAAGAAAAAGTTATTTCCATCTGGCTACTCAAAATGACTAAAAGTGAGAATAGAAAGAAAAAAAAGAGGCACAGCACTACAGAATGAGCCTGCCAGTGTAGAGATGTGCTGTCTGTTGGGGACAGAATGGTTTTCTACAACCAGCGTTTCCAAGGAGATCCTGCCAGAGATGAGTGCCCTTGTCCTAAAAAGGGATGAAAAAAACCCCATAAAATGCAATATCAAAGACACATTACTGTGTTTTTTATGTAGTCTCTTTGAGTCCTTTTGAAGTGGAAATGTTTCTCTCTTATTCCCTTATTGGGATATTCCTTTATTTTAGTAAATTTTCCTGTGGTTTTGCATCAGCCTGTCTGAATCCTCGTACCAGTGCAGATCAGGAGCAATACAATTAAGTCAAGTCAGTTGTGCTGTTTATCTAGACATCTGGTCATCTCGTGTTCTCACCTGCTGAAGTGGGGGGGTATTTTCACCTATGTAGGTGGGATTTTCAAAAGATCCCAGCACTTGCTTGAGCATTGACATGGACATTGGGTCAAACTGCTGGTCACTCTTAAGGCAGCAGCTGGACCAAAGCTGAGAATAGACACTGGAAGGTAATCTCTCCCATCCCTTCTATTTCAAATGATTTTTGGAAAATCCTCCTAGGGAATGCGTGTCCAATTTCAAGGGGCAAGAAATCCTCAGACCTTTTGGAAATGAATACAGTCCTTAGCAGATTGTTAAAAACAATTCTGGATAGCAAATACCCTTGCATGGAAAAAAGCCAAATTAAATCTAAATAAAAGGCAAAATAAATCCTTGCAGCTACCAGATGAATCAGTGGATTAGAAGTGTTACAGGGAACGTTTTGCCTCTTGGTCATGCAGCCAGTACCAATGACAGTCTCTTTCTGCTAATGGAAGGGAAGGGGATCAGAGACATGAAGATTCAAAAACATACCCAATAATTTGAGCTGAAATTAAGGCCTTTGGTTGGTAAAAGATGGTAAAAGAAACCAAAAGCCGATGAATATGCCTTGAATGTATCCTTAGTAATTATCAATTCTTCTGTCCCTTATGTTGGAAAAACGAACAGTTTCTTCCTTTTAACAGCCAGGGTCAAAGCTCTGTCTGAACTCCACAGGGAAACTAAAGAGATTAAGAAAACAACAATCTACTTTACGTGGGAGCTTGTCTAAAATGGTGACACACTGAGATGTTAATCCCAGTTAGCTGAAGCTATGAATGTAAAACCTTCCATTTAAATTGCCTGTTGCATAAGTAAGGAATTGCTTACCTGTCATGAAAAAAAGAAACAGTAAGAAACTGCTGTGACTTTTAGGCCAGTATGATCTGGCAGCTTTTCTGTAAACACCATTTATTTGTTTTATAAATTTTCTGTCACATGGGACCATTTTCCAGGGCCAGAGATTCTGTTAAGCCGTGTGCCATGTCTTCCCATAGGAAGGACATTCACTTGGGTTGAAGGCAACATTTGAGAGAGAGAAAGCATTATTGTCACCTACTCCCATTCTCATATCTTTTTCTTAAGAATTTCAGATGACACAGGCAGGTTCAGCCTGCATTTATCACCTATCAAGGGCACAGGTTTCTTTCTAATCCTTGATAAAATGGCCTAGCCTACTTCTGCAGGCTAGTTAACCTTTGCTACAGAAATAGGAGTGAACCCCTTGAGAGCTGCACAACAGTAACTGGCTGTTTTTCTGCTCACACAGGCAAAATGAACATTCAGGAGTATTTTGCAAGAATTTCTTACAATGATTCCCATAAGGATGCAGACTTGCAAACCTTAACAGTCATCTTCCAGCATCACATCTATGCGATTCCTTTTGAAAACCTCAGCATGCATTGTGGGGAGACCATTGAACTGGATTTACAGACTACTTACGATAAGATTGTGAGAAAGAAACGTGGTGGATGGTGCCTGGAAAGCAATCACCTTCTATTTTGGGCCTTGCAAGAATTAGGGTATGATGTCTGTATTCTTGGAGGAAATAGTTATAATCCAGCAGAGAAGACATACACTCCTGTGATGAATCACATCCTAATGAAGGTGGTGATCAAGGGAAATTCCTACATAGTAGATGCTGGTTTTGGTGGTCCCTACCAGGCATGGGAGCCGTTGTTGTTGATTTCTGGGAAGGATCAGCCACAGGTCCCTGGCATATTCCGCTTTACAGAAGACAATGGCACCTGGTACTTTGAGAAAGTGAAAAGGAAGCATTATATTCCAGAGGAAAGCGTCCCTTTGGCTGATATTCCTGATCTGGGGAATATCAGAAAAATATATACATTTACTCTCGAGCCACGGCATATAAATGACTTTCAGGAATTAAACATGTACCTGCAAGTGTCTCCAGATAACATACTTCGGAAGAAGTCAATTTGCAGTCTCCAGACTACTAAAGGGCTTTGTGCCTTAGTTGGATGGACCTTCAGTGAACTGACATATAACTACAAGGAAGACACAGACCTGCTACAGATCACAACTCTTACAGATGAAGAGGTTGAGAAGACACTGAAAGACAAATTCAACATAGTGCTGGAGAACAAACTCACACCAGTAAATGTTCGTGGATTGCCACCTAATATAGTGGATACAATCTAATTCAAATGCTGTGCTAGATGGTTCTTTAAACATCTAATATAAAAACTTCTATAATTAACATTAACAACATTAATGTGATTCTAAAGTTGAGCTAGTCAGATGAACAAAAAGCTTGGTAAATTCAAGTATGTTGCAAATTAAATATATATACCAACTGCAATTTTTTTCTTGAGCTTCTTTAGAAACTGAGACTTTGTATTACCTCTCATTTGCTCATATGGAAATTGGTTTTGACTCTATAAAATTTTGTTCCACTTCTCTAGGTCTTGTTCTGTTTCAGATATATTTTGTAGCAAAGGAGATCAAAATAATACAGGAGGAGAAGGTGTGTAATCATTTTACACAAGAGCACCCTAACCTTTTTAGGTATTATTTCCATTCTTCTCAACAGTTTTAAAAATTATTTACTTTCTTAAATAGTCTGGAATAGAAAGTTGAGCTGAATTTGGCTTTCAAAGACCTCATTTAAAAAAAACCCAAAAAAAAGGTTAAGACTCTCTCAAAACAAGCCACAATTAGGTGCTGATTAGCTTATGAAATAAATTGAAAGACTTGAGTCCTATTCCCTTACCAGAAACTGACTTAAACTAAGCCATTTTTGCATGGGCACTTAAAAAAACCCCAAATTTCTCCAAATTTCAGTGTCCATTTTTCTGAGTCTGATTTTTCTGTGCCTCTAATACCAAAACAAAATCAATAGAAACTGAGATGATTCAGCCTTTCTTAAACATCTGGCTTTAGGTTTAAAAAGTGGAAACAATCAAAGCTAGATAAAGCTTTGCCAACTTTAATCTAAACTTTTGGGTTCCTGTGATGTCAAGCAGACATTACCATATTGTAGATAAAGCTCATCCTATTTATTACAAACAGTATTCTGCACAAAAGCTACCATATATAAGTAAAACTGCAGGTATGAAAGAAAATACTGGGAAGTCAAGATATGCCTCGAATGTGGTTTCACAGCATATTATACATAAAATAAAAGCTTTTTACCTTTATGATATCCATTTGGTGTGTGTCATGGAAGAGGGTGACAGAAGAGCATCAGTCCTCAGCCAAGGAAAAGACTTTGACATTCGTATTATTTGGGGTTGGAGTAAATGGCCTTCATGGTCCCTTCCAACCCAAACCATTTTATGATTCTAGGATTAATCAATCACACAGGCTCACAGGGCACCTAATGTGCCTAAAACTTGGGTGCTTTCCCAGATGCAGGCTCACAAGTTCTTTGCCATCTTCCAAAAGTCCTCTGGCTTTCCACTGCCATCAAATGAAAAGAAGACATGCTTGACAGGGAGAGAATTAAATAAACAGCCCTGCAACACTTTGAAGATGCAGAAGGCCAAGTTTCAGAGAGGAAATACATTATTTTGTGCAAATAAATATTTGCCATGGTATTTGTTAGGTGTGGCAGCTCCAAAATAACTACCTGTTGCTGTTGAACAGATTGAAGAAGTTCTTTTGTAGGAAGAGAAGAGTAATTTTGTGCATCTGTGGTGCATGGGAACACGGAGCCTGCAATAACTTGGCAATTCAGTGTATCCAAAAGGAAGCAGAAGAACATTCCCCACGGCAAAGTGCTGGCTTGCAAAATAACAATAATTTGATCTAAAACCATTATGGAGCCATTTGCAACTGCCTACTGTAATTATTTTACATGGAAAACAAGTTCAGTCTGGTCTTAACCAGGGGAAAACATAAACATCTACTAATAGAGAAGAAACAAAGTTTAATTTGCTCATGGATCAGTGAAGTCCAAAAATGTGCATTCATTTTGGATGGACTCTGTCCCTTGTTGGCATTTAAGATTCAGAGGTGAGGGCCAGTGGAGCTTAGAGAAGAAGACAACCTTAACCATTTGCATCCACTCCCAGCTTTACTGACTGCTACCCCAGTAATAAACAACCCAGGAACTAAATAAATAAAGAATTAAGACTCTCTTAAGAGGTAAGTTTATTTTCTTAAAAAACCCTCCAAACAAAGAAACAACCCCCTCCTGATTTATTCATGATGGTAAAGGTCATGGGCAATAACACCAGCAAATTCTCTTTAGGAAAAATGTTACAAAAATGTGTGGATATAGAGCTAAAATATCACCTGCTAGAGGGCAAAACAGTAATAATGCAATTTGAATTCTTCTATCTTTTGTTGTTCAGGAGGAGATTCACTTGTCTATGAGAGAGATGTTTCTATTAAGATAAAATAGTAGATATAAATTTAGAACTACAACCTCTTGTTGGAAGTATATCTTTTAGATTTTTAACTTTATTTAAAGTTATTGCAAATGTAAAGGGATCAAAAGAGCAATCCAATAATCAATAGATTCTTTTTTTAATGGGAATAAAATTACAGTCCTTTAAAAACAACTTTAAAAAACTCAAACCTACAACTGTGGTTTCTATACTGCAGAAAGTCCATATGCTGATGTATTAGGATAAAGGTAGACAGATAATATATTTTAACAGTGGAATTGCTGGCAGTGTATATAGTCCTGGTGAGGAATATTTTTGTATGAGCACCTTCATTTGCACATTTAGAAATAGTTCATTAAAGTTCTTCTGCAGATGTTTTTCTCTGCATAAATCATAGCCACATTTGTAGGACTCTCCTTTCAGTATCTGGCTTTTTATCTGATCTGCTCACAATTCAAAAGAACGGTGGTTTTCATCTCCTGCAGTCAAGATCTAACGATGATCAATCATATTATGGAGCTACAGAGAGAAATTACAAAAAATATAACCTTGAGAACCAGCTTCATGCTGGTGTGAGCTATTTAGCATTCACAGTTTGAATGGGTAGGATCCAATATACTTGGATTCTGCAAATCAAAAGAAAAAGGTGCTAGAAGTTTTATGTTCTACTTAACAAATGTTACATGGAGAATATCCTCCAACGATACATTTAAGTATCACTGGAAGTTAATTCCTTTCTGTAGAAGATAGCATGGTTTTCCATGGGGCTCTCCATTCACCTTGGATAGCTGCTTATATGCACGTCATGAATCTGTCACTGAAAGTCATCTTAAGAAATCCTATTTTGCAGTAAACATTCGATTGTTTACTGCTGAATCTGTCTGAATACAACAACCTTCCCAAGTCACTAATATTTTCTAAACCTCAGCTTACTTCATGCACAAAAGATTTCCAAGTAGCTCTGTGGGTTGTCAAGAAGCTAAATATTTGCAGTAATTCTAGGCTGCTGAAATTCTTAGTGCTCTCTTTACAAAGGTTCTAGCCTTCAAAACATTTTGTGCCCAGCTCCATACCCAAGCAGACATTCTACAGTGTATTCTACAAACAGTGTCTATGAGATACCTGCAGACTGTCCAGCCCACAACAGTGGCCAGCAGATGGTGATGGGCCATTGCAAAAGCCACATGACTGTGCATGACTTACAACAGTATTAGAAGGCAGAAAGTAAGCTGAGTAGTTCCTCGTCCAGCAGTCTTGTTCATGAAGAGTCCTACTAAGGTAAGCCAGGAGGTGGGTGATGCTGAAGGCAGGACAGATCAGGCATGCACTGTATGAGGCTACAGTAATTCTCAGTTATGCTTCCTCTGGAAGAAATAAAGTGAATTTTGAGAAAGGCCAGGACTAGAGCGGTGTAAATTAGCCCCTGTCCATTTTCAGAGCATCCTGTGAGATGTGCAGCAGGAAACAGAGATGTGCTCTTTGCCTTTTAGGTCACTCACCTCCATTCACATTCATTATTCCAACACCAAAATGAGTTTGTGCAACACTCAGAGCAGACAAGAGACTCAGTGGTCTGTGACTCTTGCAGAGGTCAGAGTTTTTTTCTGTGTTCTAATTATCTGAATAAAACTTGACACTACAAACTGTATGGGGAGTGTCATTTTCACTTTTTATAAGTGGCAAAACAGCAACGTGTACTGAATGAGCAATTCATTTACCGTAACATAGATCAGTGGCAGACTCATGAAAAGAACATGTGAATCCTGGCTCAAATTATCCTCCCTCCAACTGGCAGACAACACTGCTTCCCCCACTGGCATTCCTTTCACCAAACAGTGAATTTAGACCAAAACCTCCTGAATGCTCTCTAGCATGATCTTGTGTTTCTTCTTGTTACAACAGAAATATAGCAAATCCCCATTTCGCAGCCACTGCATATCAAGGTGAAATTGCATCTGCTGTTTGCCATAGGAGTGACTCTAAGACAAAAAGCAAGCCCTCCCATTCACTGCTCTTCTTTGCTCGGGGAACCATTTTACCTGAATACTTGTTGCCTTTAATAACTGCTCTGATGAGCTTCAGTAGATTAAAGCATCTTTGCTGGCAGCAGCCTGGGCATTTTTTCACAGTATCGTAAATCATGAATGTAAAGAAACAAAACCAAAATGCATTTCCTAACTTTACAGGAGACATGAACCTTGAAGAGTATTTTGCGAGAATTGGCTATAAAGGTTCCACAGAAATACAAGATTTACAAACCTTAACGGACATATTCGAGCACCACATCCGTGCTGTTCCCTTTGAAAACCTCAGCATCCATTGCGGAGAGATAATTACTTTGGAGTTGGAGCACGTTTATAACAAAATTGTGCAGAAGAAGCGAGGTGGCTGGTGCATGGAAAACAACCAGCTGTTGGGCTGGGTCCTCAAATGCCTTGGGTACAATGCCAGCTTTCTGGGAGCACATGTGTTCAATCCACATCAAAATGCATACGCCAGCATCATGACCCATCTCCTTGTAAAGGTTATGATTGATGGCAAAGCTTATATTGTTGATGGAGGCTTTGGTGTATCCTATCAGATGTGGCAACCGATGGAGCTTGTATCAGGGAAAGACCAGCCACAGGGTCCTGGTGTCTTCCGCTTCACGGAAAAAAATGCCGTCTGGTACCTTGAAAAAATGAGACGGAAACAATATATACCTAATCAAAATTTCTCTAATTCTGATCTTTTGGAGAAAAAAGAGTGTCGGAAAGTTTATATGTTCACTCTTGAGCCACGGACAGTGGAAGATTTCCATTCCCAGTGCTCATACCTTCAGACCTCTCCAGATTCCCTCTTTACAAAGAAGTCCATCTGCACCCTCCAGACCACTGATGGCTTTCGAGCGCTAATTGGGTGGACACTCACTGAAACCACATACAACTACAAGGAAAATATGGATCTGGTGGAATTTGTAACTCTTGAAGAAGAGGAGATAGAAAAAACCCTCAAAGAGAAATTCAACATAACCCTAGATAGAAAACTTGTCCCAATTAACATAAAAGGATCTTACACACTCTAGAGGACCAGAAAAACCTGTGATAATGTTATGTATGTACAGTACCTTCTGCTGTCCTGTCTGTGCAATCACTACTGTAAGATTATGAGATTCTTTTGCTGGTAATTGAAGGAAAAGTACATAAATAGCAGATAAAAGTGAATTTCATTCTGGTAAGAATCAGGAATTTGAGACTCTTTAGTCAAGTAGATAGAATTATTTGCTGTTAGATGACTGCAGTTCAATTTTTGGCACCAATGTACTATCTGATTTGAACCTGGTTATAAACTTGGGTAATAAATATGTCTGGGGAATTTTGGAGTGCCTATAGCACATAAATAGGAGTATGGATTATTAATTATGATATGCTGCCAACACATTTTCTACGGTTATTATAGGGAGAAAAGTCATCTGTGAGCATTTAGACAATGAAGTACACATTTAAAACTTCATTTTTCATAAGATCCAACCACTTGCTGCTCATCTCATTTCTCTACCTTTAATATAAGTAAAACAATGTCATCTCTGGAAGGAGCATTAGGAGGCATAATGTCATTTCACTGTCATTCTCAAGACAAAATATAGTACAAAATGAAAATTATCATCACATGCATCCCTTTTGTCATTGCTGCAGTAAATGGCCCAAAGTAACTTCTGGTATGTACATATTTTCTGCTGATGCAAACTGTATATAGTGCAGTATTACTGTGGCTGATGGGCTGCACAGAGATACCTTCAAGCATTGCTTCTGCTAAGTGATTATCCTCTGAAGGATGAATGGTGTTTAAACATCACAACTGGCTTAGATTTACTTCTATCCTAAAAGGAGTGGAAATTTTATATTTTTTTTACAGTGCAAATTATTTGTATAACAAAGGCAGAACAATGAAGCTAACCCCACTACACCCTTAATTTTGCCCTGTTTGTGTATAGGAAATACGGGAGTACATATGGCTCTCCTGAATGAGTACTGCTTAGAATAGTGCTTTAGTGTCACAGGTGAATTAATTCATCTCAAAGTGAAATGAAAAGTTAAAAAAAAAAATCAATAAGCCAACCACATCTGAAGGAATCCTTTTCTTTAGAATTATTTTACATCACATTTCCCCATTTTAATTTTTTTTTCTCCAAAAGCCCAAACAAGGAGACCACTGAGAAGGGGGAAACATTCTCAAACACCTCAAAAAATAGCAGTAATACTGAAAAACACCCTTTGTCCCCAGTCTATGAGAATCCTGAGTACTGGTTAAACGCTGATTCCTCCCACTGATTCCACAGCCCTTCCTTCATTCAGTAACGGTCACCTTGTCATAGAAGGTGGCCAGGTAAGTTTGTTAGTTTCTTCCCTGCTGATTGGCCACAGTGACAGCTGATGGCCAGGGTGCACATGTACTTGTGTGGGGACAACGAACTGAGGGCCAGGTAGGAGGCAATACGGGACACTGAAGGATTTTACTGAGGTGGGAACACAGTTTTCCTATAAATAATGGAACTAAGGACTTTGTTCTGTACTTTCTGTTCATATTATTCTTTCATACTATGGTCCCAAGAAAGGTTTTTACTTCTTTTTAAATGATTGATGAAACCAAGGTGTTCCCCAAGGCACCAGGGAACAGTATGAGCTTCAAAACACTCACCACCTCCATTCCATGAGAGAAATTCCCATCTGCATTCACCCAGGTCACCAAACCATATTTCTTCATTTAATGAACTAGTTTTCTCATGCTGCCACCTCTTGCCTCGAGGACAGCCATTAACAGACTAGTTATTTTGCAGCCTTACTTCTCTAGAGATGTTCCTGCTGTTGCTCCCAGCTAATTACTCAGGTTATGGTGTGCAAGGGTTTCTTGGACAGAGGTCTGTGGACTCACTGACACTAACATTTTTAACACTGCCTGCAATGATGGGACTCAAGCCAGATACCCGCTTCTTTTACTCAATTACAAAAAAATCTATGGGGCTGCTGGCAGCTAAAGCTTCAGCCGTCTCCCTGACTCTACCTGTTGATAACCACTCTCAGAGTGGGATTTTTCCTTTTGATGTGACGATTACCATCAGGTCTACTGTGCAACATCAAATCACTTGAAGAAATGTCAACATGCACAGCTGAGGAACAGTTTCACAGTTTAACTAAAGCTCCTCAAAAAGCAGACAAAAGCAGGTTACTGAGGTATGAACACCAGAGCCAAAATGTCTCAAAGGCTAAAGGTAAGAATGGTGTAAAACCAACCAAACCAAACCTAGGGGCCTCAAGCTGGGGTCCCATTAGCAAGGCATTACTGCAGAAGGGAGATGCTCTACCAGACTGAAAAGAAACAAACAACCGCATCCTTAAAGAATCAGCTCTCACAGAAATTTGCACTCACATGCAGAGCAGAAACATGGGATGTTTCAACACTGCTATGCTTTATTAACACTCTCTGAGAAAGGTTCACTATGAGTCTGAGCCATTGTGCATTTTTCGTTGGTGAAATAAAGCAGGACAAATGCTTATAAACCCCCATCTAAGACTTGTATATACAATTTCAGATACAATTTAAAAGTATGGTATTCCAATTAACAGAAATAGAAGACAATCTTTAAGTCACCTCCCACATGAGGACAGGCTGAGAGAGCCAAACTTGTTCAGCCTAGACAAGAGAAGGCTCCAAGGAGGCCTTATAGTAGCCTTCCAGGGAGCGCAGGGATAGGATGGGGTGTAAAGGTTTTCAGGTGAAAGAGCGTAGATTCAATTAGATATTAGGAAGAATTTTTTTTTATGGTGAGAGTGTGAGGCACTGACACAGGTTGCCCAGAGAAGACGTGAATGCCCCCTCTCTGGGACTGTTCAAGGCCAGGTTGGATAAAGCTTTGAGCAACCTGATTCAGTGGAAATTGTCCCTGCCCATGGCAGGGGGGTTGGAACTGGATAATACTTAATGCCCTTTCCAATTCAAACCATTCTATGATTATGTCCCAGAATCCCAGGCCAGCTATTACACACAAACACCCAATGGCAACAACAGCCATTTCTGACAGTAGAATGGAATGTCTTATTAGAAAACAAGACACAACAGAAGAAACACAGTTCAAACTCCATGGCACTGCTGAACATCTTCCCTCCTCCCCAAAGAATCAAAGTTTAATCAGCTCATGCATTACTAAAAGGAGGATACAGGATAGCTTGCTTCAGTTGGACTCTGGTCCTGGACTTTTTAAGACCCAATACTAAGAATAAAAGTAACAAAATGAGAAACATCAGCAAGAAAGATGAAGTTGTTCCATACTTACACATTTCCAACCTCAGCAGTTATTATAGAAATAAACACTGCCAACCTGTCAAAGGGAGGGACAAAGCTTCACCTAACAAGAGACTTGCTTAAAATTAACACTGCAAGCTGCCAGTGAGCACCGACTACAACACACAATTTGTTTTGTTCGCCTTAATAGGTACCTTAGTGTAACAGGTACAAACACTTCTAGCCTGGTAACTATTTACCCATTAAATTTTGCAGGTAGCCATTTTCTTTAACAGAAATGCTTACTACCTATCCCAGCTTGCTTTTGTTCTCAAAGAATAAATGCTTTTCATTTAGAAACACAACCACGTGGGAAAGTTCTACAGCTTAAGGAGCTGCATATGAAAGTGCATCTGCATTTGAAATTGTGTCAGAGCGAAGCAAGCTTGAATTAATGTAAGTTCACATGATGAATATTTCACCACTACATTTACATTTCTGTCAAGAGTAGTTCAAGCACAGATTTCATGCAGCAGAATGTTTCCCCCCTAGCTAGGAAGCTAGAGCCAGACTTCCTTCTGTCTGTCTGTCTGTCTATCCATCTATCCATCCATCTATCCATCTATCTGGGTAGAGATACTTCTAGATATTTCTGAAGATCTCATCATAAAATGCCTGATAGTAACTTCAAGGTGCTTTTTAAGTGCATTTAAAAAGTCACACAAGGCTGATGTTTAGTTTTTCTCCTGCTCTTAATAATGGACTACAAATGGACCTTTTAAAAGTGCATTTTTCTAAACTCCCCATGACTTAACAGACTGTGCTAAAAATTAGTAGGTGGTCTTATGTAGTACTGAAATACCTCACCTAGCTACTAGCTAAAGATGAACAGCAGAGCACAGACTTGAAGACACTAAACCAAAATCTGTACTTCCTTCGTAGTTGGTATTTGGCACATTTAGAAAGCAGAACCATGCTTTCCTTCTCCCAAACCCCAAAATTACAGATTTTCAGGAAAAAATCATATGACAGAATGCCCTCAAACTGCACAAAGTTTCCCCTCATTGGACTGAACAGCACTCTGCAATGTGAGAGTGCTCTGCATAGAGCCTTAACATAGAAAGACATCACTCAGACTTCATCTGAGCCACCAATAGTTATGCAAATTACCCAAGAATTCTTTTACATGACACAACCAGAGCTTTCTCCAATCTGCTCAAGTCTGCAATTGCAGTCGCATCTCCGGGTTGCTGGTGGTTCACAGTTTCTTCCTCAACTATCCAGCACAGCCACGCAGAAATTCCCTCTCAATTGAAGAAATATGTGCAGATAGAGTGGAATAATTTTCCTACTAATAAGCAAGAAAGAATAATGGCATACATTCTGAGTTTTTCTTGTGATGACCAACAATAAATCACTTCTTAACTAAGGTCACATCTTCCATGGGAAGAAAAATGTCTTACCATCATTAACTTCTTTTCAGCTAGCAATAATATATGATCAGGTTTTAAGTAACTGAAGCAGTAGCATTTAATTAGCTCTGAAAAACTATCTCAGATCATGAATCACAGACTTCCCACCTGTATAAGGTCCCCTTACTAGGGTAAAAGAATTTCTCTTTCCATATGTGATCCATCTTGAATATCTAATAAGGTGCTCTTGATATCTGGATTGTAGTTCATATATCACATGCAAAATATAGCAGACACACAGTCTCTTCCTTAATAATTGAGTTTCATGTCTGTCTTCACTGAGTTGTTAGAAAGATTAAAAAAAAATAGCCTCTTGTGTCCATGAAAGGCCACTACTTGCTTCAATTTAACAAATTCCTCTTACTCCAGTCAGCATTAAGGATGACTAACTCAAGACATCTAGCTAGGGAAATGGAGTAAAAGAAATAAATATTTCTTGTTGAAAATCAGGAAATAGAGAACTGTTATGACAAGACCACACAGACACTTTTGAATAGGTCCAGAGCACTGACTGACTCAATGGCATGGTGTTTCCATCCTAACATTGCTTCAGATAGCTTCATTGCATGCTAAACAGAGTCGGTGCTGACAGTCAACTAATATTTGGGAACATCTGTGGCCAGCAGAAAACAGGATCACTTTGTACATCAGACTGTATCAAGCATCATTTTCATATTAAATTAGCAAAACCACAGTCATTAACCACAAAAAAATCAGCTTTTATTCAGCTTTCAAATATGTTTCTGAAGCTGTTATTACACTTTTATGATAAGACTTAGATAATTATAAGATTGATTTTTTTTGCTGAAAAAGAGACAAGATTAGCAAACTTCTTTTGGAAAACTGAAATTGAGACTCACAATCTGCTCAAGTGTCAAACTGTAAATGTTGCCCAATATTTGGCTTGCTCTATAAAAAAGTTTTACTACACAATCCTCTATTTTTAAATAAGCTTTATAAAAAATAAAATTCAACAAGACAGATTTTTTTTCTCTCTGTTCCCATCTTATTCTTAGCACAGTAAAAAAAACCCCAACCACTTGTTTCTGCTGACTTTTTTCAATTTGAAGACACCAGAAGTTTTCATTTTCATAATAAAAAAAAAGAAAAAGGCAAAGGCAGTGAAAGCTGAACTGTTTACTGGATTGGACTGAACATTCCTTGTCTTTACTGCAAGTACTCCTTTCAGATGCTATCATAAATTGTAAATAATGTTGCTCTAGATGGCATGAGACATTCAATCAAGTTATGTGCAACATTTTAAAACACTGATGGGATTAGAGCCCCAACACATTAAGAGCTGCTGAGAAGAAAGGATGTATGACATCCATTGTACGCACATCCACTTCAAAGTGTTCGTCATGTGGATGGTAGAAATTTCAATGAGAACAGACTCAGATTTACAAATCTATCCTTTATATTAAATAGCAAAAACTCCAAATAACCTCCAATTTGTAGTACTATATTTGGTAGATAACATTTCTATTAGCTCCAGTTCTGCAGGTGACATTAATCCTTAGGTTTTAAGAACTGTTTCTTAGCTGTTTTGCTAGGTGTTGCATTACTATTCCTATCTTCATCTTCATCTTGGAGTACCCGCTGGTCTCTCTTCCTCAAGAATTTCTTCCCTATTGTTCCCACTAATGTTTCGTATCTGTAAAATAATGAAAAGTTTACAGCTTTTACTAAAACCAGAGAAAACTTCAATGCAGCAAATGGTGAATCTAATCAACAATGTAAGTGGTGTGAAAAGGCTTGTTATCAGAAACTTAAAAAGCATAAGTACTACATGAGCACTTATAACATTATTACTCATTCTGATAGTTTGGCTTTGTTAGCAATCTGGAATAAGGAGAGAATTAGCATGGAATATCAAAAGGCAGAACACCCCTACAAGATATTTTATCCCTGAAGGTGATGGAGATTTCAATGAATACACACTAGAGTTTCTGGACACCCAGTTCTGTAAAGTACCTTATCTGGTACTTTATTGTTTTGTTTTATTTTTCCCCACACATAATGCAGTAACATATCATATTCCCACCTAATATTATGTCATAAAATATAACTTACCTTCTGGCCATTTCTTCATCTGACACATCAGCCTCCATTTTATCATCCACTTTAATTTCTTCTTCTTTGCCCTTAGAGTTCATTTGGATCATTAACTTCTGAAAATGAAGTAAGAAATAGCTTAAAACACGTAAACCTGACACAATGACAACTATGCTGAAATTCATTAGTAGGAGAAACATATAAAAGGTGAGAATCAAATTTAACAACTTTTTTCTGTTCCTGGCCAGGCTAGAGCAGACTGGTACAAAAACTCATGAAGAAAAGGTGACATGTCTGCTTGTTGCTAAGCTGAGCTCAGAGTTTGCCTTTGGGAAAAGAGGCAAGACAGAGACAGGGTTTTCAGTGACTTGTACTATTCAAACATCTGCAAGGGCATGCCAGACATCTTCAGGAGACCAGAGAATTAGATCATAATGAATTTTTCATTGTGATGTTAACACATAGTCCTTGAAATGGTTTTGTTTGGAAGTAAAAATATCCGCAAAGATGTGCAAGAAACTACTAGTAAAAAACTATGAAGCAATAATATAGCAAGTCACTGTGAAAGCAAGTTCAAAATGACTAAAAGAATCCCCTAGTAAATGACCTTGCATTCGTCCTCTTGCTTCAGTTCAAGTGCTAACGCTTTTATTACAATCTCAGTGTCGTTCTATCAGCACCAATCATGCCAGAAAGAAATTAGAGACTCTTCTGTCCAGAATTTTTACTTTGGGGCTTTGAGTCCTTACTTACTCAAATGTTGAATAAATAGGGCTGAACACTCACAGGATTGGACTCCAAATTAAATGGCAGGAGGAAAAGTCAACTACTGTTTTGGTGAACAGCATGGGGGACAGTTTTCACTTCAGGGAGGGAAAGCCTGCAGGTGTCATGCAATTACTCACCATCAACACAAGGAGATAAAAAGCTTCTGTTTACCAGATGCTGCATTAATCAATGTTTTGTTTTCAATCATGGATTTCCTGTACATAAAGAAGGTGCTTCAAAGGCCAAACAGCATGCAGTGTGAACACTCATATTCCCATTGCCAAGGGCTTCAATCCTAAAGCAAGACCACCTCAAAACAGAAAATTTAAACAGTACCTCAATTTCTGGATTGAATCCTTTGAAGGACATTCTGCCATAAAGTAGATCCTCACATGCCATAAAGCTCCTCTCTTCTATTATAAAGCTCCTGCATGAAACCCCAAACCCAGCATTTTGTCAAACAGTATGCTTTAAAACAATCAAATTAAACAAATGAAAAAAGCATTTGCTGCCTTCCTTCACACAGATAAACAAAACCACAGTGTATTTTAAATCATCAACTACTTTCTGAAGCTTAATTGCTCCGATAAATCTTTCAATACAAGGAGCTTGGAGTGCAAAGGAATACTTTTTGCCAGTAAAGCTGTGCCAGTTCCACAAGCAAAATTAACTCTCTTGACAAAAAGCACTCTTTGCTGGTATGATTCCACCTACATTAATGCTTTTGCCAGAATAAAAATACCATATAAATATCACTCTCCAGGTGGCATTACTATACCAGCAAAAGCTTCTAATTAATTTTTCATTGTGATATTAGACTTGGCATTAGTTGAGTCTGTCAGGATATAAAACACTGTGTAATTCTCTGTTCCGCAGAGAGAGATCTCCCCTTTCTCCCTCTTTTCTTTCCTCTTTTAACGAGCATGGAGCACGAAAAGAAACACGACCCTGAGGTGTTCATAATACACGCATTAGATAAAAGTATTTCCATGAATCCTTCTTTTCCTTGCACACGTATGCACCTCTTCCCTCATCCTCTTCATCTCCATGTAAAACAAACTCTGACAATCGTAGGAAGTTAGGCTGAAGAGATCAAGCTCCTTCTCCTACCTCAAAGTAGGATCAGTTAAACATGCACCATGAACAGCAGAGGTCCATCTAAGCTGTCCTCAAAAGATTTCCAATGATGAAGAATCCTGTGTCTCCTTAGGAAATCTATTCTAGTGCTTTAATAGCCTCACTGTTGGAAAAATTCTCCCAATGTCCAGCTTGAACCTTCCTTGCTGCAACTGAAGCTCAAATACCTTTTTGTCATATCCACCAACAGTCACAGAAAATAGTTTATCAAAGACCTTATTAAACTACAGTTAATTCCCTGGATCTCTACTTTTAAGAAATTATGTTTGCTCTCCCTCAAAGGAATTTTTGTCCTCTTTTGAAAGGACAAAAATCAAGCAACTTTAAAAGTAGCTCTCTTGCTATTTAAAGCATCTTTCTAAATAGCAGGATTGGACATTTTCTTCCTTATTAGCTAGGACTTCCTTTATTTTTGCCTTCAGTGCTCTTATTTCAAAAACAGGATTTAAGTGAGCAGGGCTCAAAAGGACAGAACTGTCCTGAATGGACCTAAGCATGTGACTGGAGCTGAATTTACTAACAGAAGGCTTCAAACTTCTTTTTTTCAAATGATGGGAAAAAGCAGCAGTGAATGAATTGGTCCCTGCCTGAAAGAAACTAATTACATGCATCTAGAAGAACGTGTGAATGAAAGAAAACACACACAAGAAACGAAAGTAGGTCAAACTGCACTAGTCAAGAGAATGTCCCTGAAAATAAATAATTAAAAACCCTGTAATGCTAGGTTGTCACTATTTTTGCTTGTGTTAATTGGTTATTAATAATACTTCTTCTGTAGGAAAAATATGTATATTCTATTCCCACTCCACAATAATCCAATCATTATAAGAAGTACAAAAAGGTACAAACTTACTCTTTCTCCTTTAGATCTGGCAAATCAAGGTACCAGTGTTCATCACTAATTATCTTCTTTTCTTCCTCTTCTAGTTGTTTTTTAGTTTGTGAATCCAAACCCCTTTGCATGAACTAAAAGACAGACACACAGAGCTTCAGTTTTTTGCACCACTGGTATGTGCTGAACATGCAATAATTACATGACCACAATTATTCACCACATAATATGTAACAACTGATAAAAGAAGTAAATGCTTTTTGTGCTTTTTCTCTGGGTTTGGTCTAAGTTTGTGCAAACAGGTGACAGAAAACTAAACAACTGCTGATCACAAACAACTATTGGAGGTTAACAGTCAGCCACATCCGTACTAAACTTAGAGAGAAACAGACCTTTCCTGGTTAGTTCTGATATATTCAAGTTGTTGCAACTCCTTAACTGTGTTAAGATTTTTCTAATGTTTCAGCAAAGTCTGCCAAGATTGTTGAAACCAATAATTCAGATTAGGATAAGGCTGCTAAGCTTGCCTAGTACAAGGACATTCCTGTAAACTGCTTCCGCAGTGATAAGCTTTGGCAGAGGATGGGAAAAGGCTGATAGGAATAGTAACCCCTCTCACAGGTGGGAGTAAAAGAGGACACCTGTCATGGCCTACAAAAATATTGATGAGAGTGCAAAACCACAGACCTGATTGATGTGAAAAATCCATTTTATTTCCATTTGTCTCAAGTCAGGTGCCTGAATCGAGCAGCACTTTAAGTATCAATAATGTTAACCAAACAAGTTGGAAAAAACGGAACCCTTCACATCTTTATATTAATAACCCTTACATTCTTGCATCCCTAGGAACTCGGGTCTCCTTTACAGTCTACAGGTAGTGTTTGAATAACTGTGTCTGTCATAGCTGCACATTTATACCAATGCAATTCCCACCTAGAGGCAAGTCTACCAGTACAGCTTATACACACTCCTGTACAAAAATTGCTCTGTGGCTATGAAAGCATAGCTGTATGCACAACACTGCAGAGGAATGTCAGATCATCTAATTTTACCCCTCTCACTTAATGCAGCATCATTTCTGTGTTTAGATAAGCCTGCAGGCTGACAGGTAACATTCCAGCAGGGAACGTCTGTTTCTTGAAGACCAGCAGAGACTTGGACATTGTTTAGTCCCAGCTAAAATGGGCTTGGTTAGGGATAAAACCTAAGAAGGCATCACAAAACATTTCTCCCACAAAACAACATTACTGCATTACTGCTAGCATCTCATTTTCCATTTATATTTCTATTTGCATCCATTCGTATAGGGTATTTAATGAAGGAAAAATTGACTTCTTTTCTGAGTCAAGCCAAAACATGTCAAAGCTTTCCAATTAAAATTACAATATTTTCTCAAGGAAAATAAGAGAATCTATCATGTGGAAAACCATATTGCTCAAGGAAATTGGTTAGCCAGTCAGAAATCTCCACAGGAGAAGTTCTGCTACAAGCACTCAATTAAATAAACATTTCACATTACATTTTAAACATTATGTTCCTAAGATTCCTAGAGGAATAACTAGATAAAAAACATGTGATCACACTTACCTAAAATGTAAATATACATGGATGAATTAAAAATATACCCACTGTAGTAGGCACAGAGAAAGTCAGTCAGTAACTGAGTGGTTATTTAGAATAGTTTCCCCAAGCAATGGTGCCTAGATCAAATGGTGCAAGGTCTAAAAGCAAGAGCCACCCTTCAACATCAAGAGGTGAGCACATATGGTCTGGTACTTGACACAAAGGGTCTTCGTAAAGCTGCCACTGACCACATCACCTTTGTGTGACATTTCACCTGCCCACTAAATCGTGATAATATATGTTATCAGTATCTGCAGAAGCAGCTGCTAAAGTATTAATTAAAACATTTGTAAACAACAGGATATGCAGAAGGCAAGTGCTAAATACAAGATCCATGTATGACCTTTTCAAGCCCTACTCATCTCTTCAAAGCTGGTTACTACCCCCTGACTGTAAACTTGCAAATGTCACAGCAGTACATTCACAGGCTGCCTCTCCGCAGTTTTCCATGGAAGAAAATCTAAAAACTGGCTTTTGAAATCTCCAGGGGGTTAATAAACTGGCAAACAACAGGAGCAGAAATTTCACTTTAAAAAGAGCATTACTTAAAAGTAAGATAAATTAATGATGTTGCAACCCAGGTTATGGGAGTCACTGTCATACGCTGCTAGCTAACTAAGCTCAACATCTACTCCCTTTTGAGAGCAACGCAAGATGTGTTCTGTTCCCTCTGTGCATGAGTCTTTCATTAGCAGAATCTGTTAACTGGGGTAAGTATTCCACCACATTAGCATAGAAGAGTATACTTCACATTAGCAGATTGAACTGAAGTTAGCTAAACCCCTTTTGGTGGTGCAGCACCTGATGTGAAGCAGAATCCATTAGCCAGCAAGGGGAAACAAATTTCACATGGGACTTGACACAATATTCACAATTCCAAGGGCACATCACAGTGTTATTAACAGCCCTTGCATTCATAAGCTGGGATACGTGGTTAACTGCCATTCAGTCTGAGTATTTTATCAGCCATCAATATAAATGGACACAATAAAAAACAAAGAACACCCTCCTCCTACCCCCCCCCCCAGTCCCAAGATTAAAAACTCCCCTAAATAAGGCAAGCAACATTAATATTTCAATTTGAACGTGTGTGTGTGTGTGGCCATGGAAGAAGTCTTAGAACTTTTATTCACAATAAGCTGCAGAGAAGCTAAGTGGAACAAAGACCCCAAATGGTGCCCAGAGTTGGCTCTTGTGAGGGCTGGGATTTTGCTACAATCTTGAGGTTGCTTTCCTGGCACAACTTCTCCAGCACCCCACACTTCATAGCCCTGAGACCTCACGCATCTTATTCAGTGAAGGCTCGTGCAGCAAGACAAGAGCTGGGGCAGAATGGATTTCCTACTTACTTGTGCATGGATAAACTTTCCCAGAAATCTTACGCATATTCTATCACTTTCCAAGGACTAATACTATTATAACATTATAATATACAACGTTATATTTTGTTACTAATGTTCTGTTATTATAGAATCATAGAATAACC
>WAAB01023620.1:0-100654 GCA_013389865.1 Piaya cayana | reverse complement strand
TCTCCACAACCTCCATGCAGTTAGTTGTAAAAAGCAATGAGGTCTCCCCTCAGCCTCCTCTTCTCCAGGCTAAACACCCGCAGCTCTCTCAGCTCATGAGGCCTGTTCTCCAGCCCCCTCACCAGCTTCGTTGCTCTTCTCTGGACTTGCTCCAGAGCCTCAACATCTTGTGGTGAGGGGCCCAGACCGAGCACAGCATATATAAACACTACAATATATACAATATATAACATATCATTATACTTTGAAGCGTGCACCCCGTGGGCAGCAGGGCAGGCTACCCCGAAACAGGGCATTACAATATATATGATGCTATTAGTAATATCATAAAATAACGTTATGATGAACTTCCCAACAGTCAGAACCTTTGCTAATCTGGAGCTGGCTCCAGCCCTGCCTGCCCTTGCCTGGGAGATGAGGAGAGGCTGCACACAGGTGAGCACAGGACACACGCTTGTTCAGGGCGGATCACGCTGGACACAGGGCGTTATCACCTCAACAGGCGCCCGGGACAAAGCCAACACGCTGCCAGAGGGCCACTGTTTACTTTCCAAATAAAACACAGTTGCTCAGATGAAGCTTAACTCCGATTAAAATAAAAAAAACCAACCGCGCTTGGGCACCAGCAGCCGGGGAAACAGCAGGCCCGAGCGATGGGTTTATACTTTAAAGTGAGCACCAGCGCAGGGCGGCCGGCCAGGGCAAAGGCCAGGGCCAGGGCCAGGGCCAGAGCCGGGCCCAGGCGGCCTCCCCGCCTTCCCCCACTCCCCCCGTTCCCACCTTCATGCGCAGCAGGTTCTTGGACAGCTTCGGCCTCCCCTCGCCGGCCATGGCGCCCGCCGCACCGGGCCCCCGCGCTCCTCCCGCCGCACCGCCCTCCGCCAGCGGGGCGGGGACAGCCTTAAAGGGGGCAGAGCCGTGGGTGTGAGAGGAAAGGGGTGTGTGGAGGGGGAAGCAGAGACTGAGGGTCGGAGGGATGGAGCAGCTGTGCTGTGGGGACAGTCTGAGAGAGCTGAGAGTGTTCAGAAGGCTCCCAGGAGACCTTAGAGCCACCTTCCAGTGCCTGAAGGGGCTACAGGAAAGCTGGAGAGGGGCTGTTCACAAAGGCTTGTGGCGATAGGATGAGGGGGACTGGCTATAAACTGGAGAGGGGCAGATTTAGACTGGACACAAGGAAGAATTTCTTCACCATGAAGGTGGTGAGGCCCTTGCCCAGGTTGCCCAGGGGAGCTGTGGCTGCCCCATCCCTGGAGGTGTTCAAGGCCAGGTTGGATGGGGCTTTCAGCAATTGGATCCAGTGGGAGGTGTCCCTGCCGAGGGCACCACAGTTCGAACTAGATGATCTTTGAGGTCCCTTCCAACCCAAACCGTTCCATGATTCCTTATCAGCGCTTGTGCTTCTGTAGTGCTGCCGGCTTGAGGTTTCACCCACAATCTTGTGATATTTCAAAGAGTCAAGGAAAAAGTACACAATCAATTTCATATTGGCATTTGCAGGCGGCTTGGTTTGTCTAGCTTTCAGGGTATTTTTTACATCAAAACTTACTTGCAAAAAAAGAAAACCACAAAATAGTTACATGTGATTAAAACTGGAAAGCACATAAATTCAAAGACATTACAAAAAGCTTCAAAAACCAGCTTGGTTGAGCAGAGAGATCTTGATGGATATGACAAAAAAGGAAGAAAGACTATGGGCTTTGGAAGAAGGGGCAGGCATCTCAGGAGGACTACAGGAATGGAGCGAGATCATGCAGAGAGAAAATCAGGACAGCTAAAGCCCAGCTAGAACTCATATTGGCCAATTCTGTGAAAGATAATTAAAAAAATATCTTTCTACAAATACATCAACAGTAAAAGGAGGACCAGGGAGAATATCCAGTCTTTACTGGATGCAAAGGGAACAACTGTGACAAAGGCTGAGGAAGGTTGAGGTACTTGATGCTTTCTTTGCCTCAGTCTTTAATAGTAAGGAAAGTTTTTCACTGTGTGTGTATATCCCCAGGAGCTAGAGGAACTGAACAAAGCTCCCACCATCCAAGAGGAGGTGTTTGGAGACTTGCTTGGCCAATTAGACACTCACTGGTCTATGGTGCTGGATGGGATCCACCTGAGGGTATTGAGGGAGCTGGCGGATGCGTTTGCCAAACACCTTTATATCATCTACCAGCAGTCCTGACTGGCTGGGGAGGTTCCACTGGACTGGAAGCTGGCTGATGTTATACCCATTTACAAGAAGGGTTGGAGGGAGGATCCAGGTTCCCCCATCCTGCCCATAGAGCACCTGACTCCTTGGTTCCTGCAGCCCCTTTTTCTGCAGACTCTTTGCAGCCTTCTTTGGATGCAGCCACTGCACCTACCAGCTGCTCTTAGTGTGAAGGAGCGTGACACCACCAAATCTTTAATCGTTGGGAGCTGAGTCTAAACAACACTGTGCAATGTTCAACTGGGAGAGGGACAGTGGAAGGGCTTTTAAACTCATCTAAGCATGAGGACTATTTCCCATGCTCTCTGCTGAGTTAGAGCTTGGGATTCACAGCTTGAGCCCCATTGCACCCCATGTCTTGATGCTTCACCATGGGCTTGCATGGAGATGTTGTTTTGTCTTGCGTGTCAACACATCGACTGACAAACCACCTCATTACAGGCAAGGAGAAGTGTTTTGCAGTAAAGGCACTACAGGCTGTGTGGTGTTTATTTAGAAAAGTGGAGATTGTAAAAAGGCTGCCACAGAATTTGATCTATTTTGGCAGTAAAAAAGTCTGAAGGAAATTTTTGGATTACATTTCCCATCGCTTGAATTGGATGGGGAGGTTATAGATAACAATCGGCTGTCTCATGGACCAGATTATACTGTCTGGTAAATCTGAAGACACTCCATTGATTATAGGAGAAATTTTTATGATTTACTGGTGGTGGTGGAGGTAGCTCAGTGGAATCCATCCCTGTAAATATGCCTGCCTGTGAGGCGGAGCGAGGGTGAGGAGTCAGGCAGGAGAGATACTCTATTTAGAGAAGAACCAAGGGTCATTGTTAATGACAATTAGACACCTCTCCCACAGCTCTGAACGGCAGCTCCACTTTCAACCTGGAAATTCATTTCTTTTTCAAAACAAAAATGCTCAGGGAAATAAGTCAGTGAGAGGAGCTCCATCTCATCAAAGACTGTACATTAAACAAGCAGATAAAAGACTTTTTCTTCCTGGGAAATGTGATCCCTTCTCCCTCTAGTAATTACAGAAGTCAAATCAAAGGTGTCTTTAACATTATTTAAGAAGTGATCTCTGTTGGAGCAACACAAGTGACAGCTGTGAACTAATGTCACACCAATGGGATCTAATTTGAGGGAACTTGTGGGTTACTTTTTTTGTAACCTTTCATTTATTTATATTCTTGCAAGACTCTGAGTTTAGCACAAAAAAATGTGTCTCAAACCTTACACCAACCTATCCCTTGACTTGATTTTTTATGAGCTGTCTTTGAATTCTGAAACAGCTTTTTATATCTCTCAGAATACTCAAAGCCCACCCACCCCCCAAATATAAAAATTCTTATAGCATGACAGGCAAGTTGTTAATTTGTGTCAAACTCCTCCACTATGTTTTAAGTAAGGATATTATGCGTTTTTCTCTATGAACAAGGAAAAGAAAATGAGAAATGGAGCTGCCAGAGGTCTGTTTGCAAACCTGAAAGGAAGGTGTGCATTACTGTGTATGTCTGGGTGGGATCAGAAAGGCAGTTTTATACCTTATGCTCCATACAAGACAGCATGAAATTCTCTGAGTGGTAGAGAGGCATCGTTCTAAAGTGCTTTTTATCTCTCTTGCTCCCACCAAGCTCTGAGCTGCTGATGCATGCAGCGTATTGACAACTGCTAAGGTCCTAGGTGACTGGGGATTTGTTACAATATTCATTACCCTTTGATGTATGCACGTATAACCCGCTGGCCCGCGCATGTTGCTCAGCCTGCTTTGTACCTAATCCATGGAGGATAGGGGTTAGTTACAGCTCTCGGCTTCAGCATGTCAGCTCAGACTGCACTGACTCATCCTCTTAGCTTTTGAAGTCCCCCTTTCTGGCTTTGGCACAGGTTTAGGTGGCAGCTCATACATGCAGAGTATTTTAAATCCCTGCCCT
The DNA here is from genome assembly GCA_013389865.1 of Piaya cayana. Classification (NCBI taxonomy): domain Eukaryota; kingdom Metazoa; phylum Chordata; class Aves; order Cuculiformes; family Coccyzidae; genus Piaya; species Piaya cayana. The sequence continues at coordinate 96,520 of WAAB01023620.1, read as the reverse complement.
GTGTTCCTCAGCTGACCCCAAGGTTTCCTGTGGATGGGGAACAATATGGAAAGAATAAAGCAGAAGCTAAAATCCTATAATTTGGGTAACACAGATCCATAAGCACTGTTCACATTGTTGAGGCATTCCTTTTAATAGCACCTTTTGCGGTTCACGGTTTATGCGGCATGAAAAGGTGTGCCTTAAAAATGTGCTTGTGGCAAAACGGATTTACAAAAACTCCAGAAGAACCAAGACATGTCTTTGTCTGTAGAAAGTGCCTGTTGTCAGTTTGGGAGAAGACAGTTTATTCTGACTGCTTCTGGCTGTCCCCATGGCAGGGTGACCTTTATGTGAATAAATACAGTAATTCCTTTTTGATTACAGAAAGAAGCAGCTTCATAATGGCAGCTCCTTATCTCCTGCCATCACCCAACGTGGTGGGGGTAACACACACCCGTCTGTCATTCTGCTGACATGCGGATAAGCCTAAAAGTTTGATCCTGTATTGCAGTGATTTGATGTATCCCAGTGCTAGGATTCAGAGCAGAGTATGACTGAAAACGATGTGCAACGTCCTTCTCTTTTCTTTCCTTTAAAAACTGAGACACTTTTAACTTTTTGGATTTGATGGAATCACAATTAAAAGAGAAAGGAAAATACCAACTTCCATTTGTTAACTATAAAAATGTAATCCAGCAGCGCTGCTGGTGCTTTGCTATTTCCCAGGTCAATAAATGGCTCCCTTGACTTTAATAAACATTGACGCTGCAGGCTTGTTCTACAGTGATTGAACTTTTTTATAGTTTCAAACACTCACATTGCATGAACGTGTGAAGTTTTTTTTTTTTTCTTCTTTTTCAGGAGGGTTGATTCTGATTGATTAAATTGTCATTTTCTGAGTTAGTTGCTGAATTATAACTTGGCATTTTTAACTGTGTGATTTGTTTAAAAAGACAGCTTTTTGATACAGCAAACCAGCTGAGAATTTTTAAGCAGTAAAAAGATATTTTACTCACTTTGTTCTCAGCCTTTCATCACTGCCTGACAAAAATGCTCCTGGAAACAGTGTAGAGGCTACGATATGAGGAGAAGGTATTTAGATTCACACTCATTTCTTCTTTATTCCATCATGGAGCTGATCTCTGTAGTATTATGTTGCTTTCAATTATTAGTAGTTGGACACGTCATTGATATTAACATGTTTATCTTTCCAAGTAAAAGGGAAGGGAGGAGGAAATAGAGACATAACTTTGAGTGCCACCCAAGGTGATTTCAAGAGTAAGTGGAGAACTGTGCTTTGGACCAAATTATTTACCTCTTTACATGCACAATGGATTCCTTAGCACCAAAGTAATGGGCTGCAAACACACCTAAGTCAAATAACTGCAAGGTTTTCACCTAAATCCAGACTGGGCCTAGTTCAAAGGGACAAAGACCTTGTAATTCTTTGGAAATTGAGAAAATCACATCTATTTAATACCCTTTTTCCCCCGCCTTATTTAACCAGCTGCCATGTGCCTTCTCTGTGAATAGCTGCTTGGTTTCAAGACCTGCTTTGTTCTTCTCTCCTCTTCCCTCAATTTAAATCTGTATTCAAGAGAGTAAAACTGAAGTGAATGAGGCTCACTTAAAACACATGTATGTTCAGAATATGTTTGGAAAGAAAGGCTGACAAAACTGTCTCATAGCACATAACAGGGTGCCTTTTGCTTTTGATTTACAATGCCTGCAAGAGAAATGGAATAATCTAATGGTCTGAATATGGGAGATCTTAACGTTTGTTCACTGCAGTGTTACTCTGGTCAGACTCTGAAACAGTGCTTAGCAATGGAATTCTCAGGGTATCAATATGAAATACTGAAGTCCAATTATACTTCTGCTTGTACACTTTCCCCTCTCTGGCCATTTCAGCTTCTGTTCTGAAATAATAACTTATGACAGCACAAAGTTGAATTTCAGCAGTGAATTATATCCCTGGCCTCTAAATTTAATTGCATGATACTGCAACTAACCCACAATCCATCTTGGTCCCTTGAATTTTTTTTCCCTCTTTTCCTCTATTTCTATACCATTCATTCAAGACCTTTCAAAAGTGCAAAATAGGCACCCAAGAAAAAGGCAAATTGTGAAATGAACATTAAAACTTCTTACCTACTGCCAATCCCTAAAGGTCTTTCACTAAAAGGATGGAGGTAGAGTTCATATTGGGGTCAGGATGAAGTGCTACAGGATCTGGCTGTTTCCTTGCAGTGCTGCTAGTGCTGGTTACCTGAAAGAGGGATCAGGAGGACTCTTTGCAAGCAGCAGTTTGGATATGGCCCAGTTGGCCAGGTGCTTTTCAGGATGTCCATTGACCCCTGTAGTGCCAAACACAAACTGAGTACTGGAAAAAGAGCTGGGATAGATAACAGACTAGTGCTCTGATTTTAATCAGCTGAAGATTTCACAGCAAGATGTTGGTGCATCTGGTGGGGACTTTTAATGACAAAACCAAAATGTTAGGTATTCTGCAATTATTGTAAATACAGTGTGATGAAGTTTTTAGGAGAGTTGCTCATGTTCATTTCAAAATCATCTTGAGGCCATTTTATACGGTGGTAAATAATCTATAACGTGAAAAGAGTAAAATATTCATTAAAGCTGAAATAATTTATATCATAACATTATGAGGTAGCACACTTTAGTACAGCTCCTCAATGAATGTTTTTCTAATTTCCATAAGTAATTGACCTCTCATTAGCAACTCATTAGAAAAATTGAGGTGATGTGACAAATGCAAACCCACTGCGACAGAAACTCTGCATGTGAATAAATTATTGAAAACTCTAATGGATTCAAAATGAAGGACCACAAGAATACTTTCTCTGACTGAAAAAGTATTCCATTTACGTCTGCAAAATGAAACACTTTCCTCTGAATATATACAGCTGCACACTCAACAGTCCTTAAATCCATACTTTGACTCATGGTTGATCTTCAAACACAGTGAACATTCACTGCTTCTTGCAAGTAACAGTGTGGGAAAAAAAAGAATTAGCCAAATAATTCAGAAACATATGTAAGACTGGTATGACAGAGTTCAAAGCTGGAAAAACTGAGAACAATTTTTGGAACATTTACTAAGGACATGGTTTTATTTTTTTAAGAAATTAAACATGAAATGACACTTCTCAAGGACTCCAGCATAGAGGTAGATACCTATGAGAAAAGGCACAGTGCTGAATTCTTGTTCATGAGCAATTGTTTCAAAAGGGAGATGTCTGCCTTGTCCTTTTTACAGTCATTGTTAACCAACACATGAATATTAACAAGCTCAAATAACAGATTTTTCACATATTGAAGTGTTAACTTTAATAACCTTATATATCTGTCTTTTTAGGAATCAATAAATCAATTTGGGGCTAGTTCTTCATCACTGCAATATTGTGAAAAGTGAGGCTGATATTTAACGTAAAGGTTTATGAGCCCTGGATGCTTCTGCACAAATCCAGAAAAGAAACCCTATTTCTTTTTTAATATTTCCCTTTAAGTCCTGATGCCTATCTGAAACTTATTTGAAAGTAACTGGATTTATGGGTTCCAAGTTAGCATTTCATTGCAAAGCAACATGAAGATGAGAAGAAAAAAACCCACCCCGTTTGAAAGTCTAATACAATGGAGAGAAATGAACTGATGATCTTCCCTGACCTTTTGCAATACTGGCAAAGAAACTGTAGGGTCTAAAAGGAGGCTAAAAGCAATGAGTAATTATGTAAAACAATGGGAAAAGATATTGTCTTAGGGCTGCCCTGGAAAAAAAGGCCAGTGAGAATCTTGCTTTTCCTCATTTGGGAACTTAATCTGTTATCTGGTTACCCTTCTCTCAATTTGTGACTGCACCAAGTGATCAGTTCTGTGACATTGCTCCTGTGTCTTTGTTTCTGCATGGTTTCGTGGTTAAGCCCTGATGGTTTCAGTTGATGTTTAGAGTAAAACTACTCTCTAATGCCTTTTAGCACCAGAGGGCACATCATCTTAGAGCTGTGACTGAAGTAAATTGCAGGATTATTTAGGAAACCAAACATAGTACAAAACCAGAAAGCTGAGACTGTGTTACTCGGACATCTGTCTTATGTTCAGCATCTCCTCTAGGATTTTCAGGACTGCTATAGAAATGAAGCCTTTAAAGTCCTAGACAACTATTATATTTGAATAAACCATCACAATCGAGTTTATCATCAAGTCTCTCAGCACAGCACAGTTATGTCTTGCTTCTTTATGCTGAAAGTTGCTAACGGTAAAAATAAAGTCTTACAATTATGGGTCCAAATGCAATTTACAAACCTGCAATATCATAGCAGTATCCCATGGGGCTATCAAAACTGTAGCTATTCAGGAACCCATCCAAATATCTAGGAAGGACATCCTTAATATCACCAAAAAACCAAAACAGCTAGTTTTCTGTTGCAGCATGCTTTGGGGGATTGTATGCAAAATGGTTTAATATCACCTTAATCCCAGCTTGCTGTGTGAAAAACGACCATATAAATTTGAAGCAGTAGTAGAATGTTGAGACTTGGAACATTTTGTCTAGTAGGCAAGAGTTGACACAGGCTGAATAAGGCTTGATTGGATGAAACTGCCTTGATTGTGAATTCCAAACAAAAATAAAAATACCGCACTAAGATTTATAAGGGCTTTTTTGTCTTTTTTTTTTCTGTCTGTGTTTGCTGGGCTTTGCTTGTGTCATCAATATTTCAGTTTAGCAGCAGCATTATTTTCTTTATTGATAAAAGCCAAAGGCTAAATATTGCAAAATATTTGGCAATGCTAACATAAATGGGAACTCTGTTGTGTGCAGTCTAGTTATTGATGTTTTTATTAACAATCCCTATAAGGTCACATTTTGTCTTCCTTCTCACTGCCATAACGTAGAAATGGGGAAAATGGGAAAATGCCTGTTGCACTAAGCTAACTGTAAGACATTTTTAACGGAACACATCTCTGTCCTGGGACTAGCAACAAACATAATGTAAATATGTTTGTGCACACTGGCAGGGTGTCTCAGCGATGTGATGTTTTGCATCTTTGTTCATTGATGCCTCTTCTCCTGTCCTGACTATGGGGATGGAGAAATAATCATCTTTGAAGCAGCCTCGATAAACAAAACCTGACGTAGGAAATACCATTCCTTATTTCTCCAGCTTCTTAAAATAGCTTTCCAGTTCAAGTATATGAACCACAAGCCCACTGTGTTCCTGTAATAAGTATTGCCATTTCTATTCAGGCAAGGCTTGTGTGAGGGCACTATAGGGAAACTCTTTGAGAAAATTATTTTCTTATAATTTTCAGTAGCCACTATAAAAAGCCTGAACTTTTATCTTTGTTATTTTTTCTCCTGCTCTGCTTTATAAACAAACATGACACTTCATTTTACAAAGTGATGTCTTTCTGACTTATAGAACTGCAGAAAAAGCATAAAAACCCCACAAATGTTATTATTTTTGGATTCTTGAAACTCAAAATTGATTTAAACCAAATTCAGCCAGCAATATTTCCTCCCTGTCTGAAGAACTATATCCTGGGTTTCACACTAAAGTAAATTTTTATAGGCATATTGTAATTATAAGCCCTTGAGAAACAGAGTTTGTAACGAGGACGCTGGCGCAAAGCTTCACTGTAGTTACTCTGCCAAGCACTGATGCAAAGAGGCTGAAAATCCATTCTCCCAAGGAGGAGTTTATTAAAAGACTGCAGTAGTTTTAATGACATTTATTGTGACAACAAAATTATTTCATTTGGAATCACGGAGCATCTCTGCTTCTGCATTTTTGAAGGTCCAGGGAGAAAATACTGCCGCAGCCTCACGGTTATGAGCAGTGACTGAGGGAAGCAATCCACAGAGATAAATTTACTCTGGTACACATATCCTCTCATGATGGGAGATGTAAATCAATCTGTTTAATTAGAGCAGCATTTAATAACGATCACTAGGAAGGAAGGAGAAGTGTTTGGAATTACCATACAGGTTTTCTAAATGATCTGGGTTCAGCTTTTCCTCCTAAACTAATGAATACTTGCTGAACTGTCAGTGATAACTGAACTCAAGATGAGGAGGTTTGGCTCACATCAGGTGTATTTTGTGACTTATGTTCTCATTCTGTTCTGTAAAGATCCTGGATTGATTTTCTTGCAGTATTTCAAGCCAAATGGGTATTTTGAAGCAATATCCATTTCTGATAGGACCAATCTTTGTACTATTTATCTCATGTCATTTGTACACATGAATTCAGATAAAATGATAGCAAGGTGCTTGGCACAGATATATTGCACCATCGGAGACTAAGTCCTGCTCACTTGATCAACCTTAAATTAAAATTATCAGCTATACAGCCATGCAGATGCATTACAAAGGTGGGTAAATAGCTTTATCCTCATTTTAGAGGTGTTCAAAGGCAAGTTAGTCCCAAGGCATGTAGCCCCAAGGCATGCACTAGCTCAGAGGCAGGAGTCCAAACTGCACTCTTCCTCCACTATAACGTGTAACCCGATCCAATATCCGCTGAAGCCAAGAGCAGAATTCTCACCTACATCAAAGCAGAATATCCAGCCTCTGGCAGCATGTCTGACTTTCTTCTGATCTCCCTGTGTGTAGTAAGAAGAGGAAGGGGCTAAAATCTTGCATGATCTCAAATGAGATGTAGAAGACAACACCATACAGAGAAGGGAGGAGGGTTTGGTAGAGCAGATAGACTGTTGCAGGCCATTGAATGTGAAATGGCACAGTTTGTATTAGAGCCCTTGATTTTTCAGGATTTTTGGCATTGGTTATTTAATCAGACAACGAAGCAGAAAATGGAAAACCACGGAAAACTCAACCTCTCCCACGGGGCATGCAAGTAGCCAAAAATTGCTGCACAAATTGAATAGTGAGGCTGGGAAAGTTTTCCAAAGTTTTTCAGAATCTCTGAGGAATTTCTGGCCCATATTGCAAGAGGAAAACCATGTTTATCTCCCCTTCTCTGAGCCAGCTCACTCATGCATACACAGCTAACACAGGCACCTGGGGCTGAACCCAGCTCCTTCTGAAGTCAATGGCAAAGCTCTTACTGGCTTCTGTGGAGGAAGGATTCGTCCCTTTGCAAGCTGATCATATTCATATTCAATACCCTGCAACTTAAAGTGAGGATTAGCAGAATTAAACTCTCCTAATTTGTATATCTCGGACCGCCAAACTGCAATTAACTTTTGTGCATTCAAATTAACAGGGAGAATTATTAACTACCCTTTCCTCATGCTATTATCATTTTAAACTTCTAGAAAATTTCTCGTAAATATGAAAAGCAGCCCACGCCCCTGTGAACCTATCCCTCTTAATATCCTTTCGTTATTAGAGCAGGAAACAATTTTTCACCCCATTGCTTCCATATGCAGGTGATACTTGCCCAACACTGTTGCCGTGCTGTGCACTCCGCTGATGCTCTTTGCTTTCTATTGGCTGAAGGCTTAAATTCAAGGATAACACCTGTGTGCACAGCCTTGGCAAATAGTACAATCAGAGGCTATTCTGTGCTGATTTTAACCGTGCAATATACAGGCTCAATATTCCCCCCCCTTTCCTCCTGTGCAATCTAAAGAGGACGCTCTGGTCTTCCCTGGGCACAGAGTTGCAAGTTGGCATGGTGGAATAAAGGCAGCATGAAGTAACCAGTTTTCTGTCTTATTTTCTGTCCTCCTCTTACACGCACTGGCTGGACTCTTGGACTCTGCCCTTACATAGGGCCAGTGAGGGAGGATCCAGTTGGTACCAAAAGCTTTCAGAGCATCTGTTTTCCCATAGTGGTTTTCCTTGTACTATAGCACACCCTCTCCACTGGATGAAGCGTGATGGTAATTTTTTCCCAAAACTTTAGTTTCCTGGGAAAAAGTACAATCTTAACCTTTTTTTAAAAATTATTTTTACTGGGAGGGGGACATACATATATAAGAACAGGTAGCTCTTGGCTTATTATACCTTTATAACAAATACAGTTTTAACAACATAATGAAATTGTTGAACAAAAGTTCTTTTCCAAAAGAATAATCTTTAACTGGTGCAAAATGCCTCACTGGGATTTTGTCAGGTTTTAATTTCAGTTTGCATAAATAGGGTAAGACTATTTATGGCTGGGGAAGATAAAGGTGAATTTCATCTGCTTCCAGCTTGTCATAATGGAAATAATAACTACTTTAGCCAAAAACAAGTTTCCAATTAGTTCCTCTAACATAATATTATCCCCTTTTTTATAGATACTGCAGCTCATTTTGGAACCTAATTTTGATAATATACAAATGTTTCTAAAACAGCTATTCCCACTGAAAGGATGACAAGAACAGACTTCAGCAGCACATGTTGGGAGTCTGTCTGTGCTGAAAAACAGTCTTTTCTTGAACTGAATCTTAAACAATGAAAAGCAGAAAAATAAATTTAAAATATTCCTTAAAATGAAGGCATCTTTCTTGAAATACTTTATTTTAATTGGCTGGATAATGATCATTAAGCAAGACATGCTGAAATTACAAATTTCATTTCTCCTGCAAAGCAGATGGACTATTTATTTTTATTTTAAGAAAAATTCATGTGCTTTATGGAGGGCTTCAGGACACAGGAAAAGTGAAAAAGTGATGTTTTTAAATGCAGCTGAGAGTGGCTGATTTATGTATTGGGATAAATTCAGAAACCAACACTAATGTGGTTCAGAAAAAAATATCAAGACTAGGTTAATATGTTTGAAAAGATCCTTTGAAGAGACCCAGGAGGACTATAGGCTGTTCAATCCCACCCAGTGTTGTCTTCTAATATGTCCTCACAGCATAACAAAATGGAGCTTTACTGTTTAAGAAGATCCTTTTTTACACAAAAATAGAATATATTGTACTATATTCTATAGAATATATTGTACTCACCAAAATAACCTTCATGCAATGGTGCAATTTATTTCAGGTCTGATTTTGCACTCTCTCCAAGCCACTCAAGAACCTCCAGCTGGTAAGTTGGCTGGTCAGACACATCCCTTTTAAGACTAAATCAGGGATGAGCAAAGCTCCAGAGCTTGTGCTGGATCTCACTAGGCTGCATGTTTTCCTCCCCTACCTTTAAGCTGCTGGCCTCAGCCCCTGCATTTCACCAAGACAACATTCAACACTAAGATGACTTTTTAAAGGCCTTGGAGAGAAGAGCAGTTTGGTGAAAACCACAGCAGCTGTGGGGCTCAGCAAGGGCTTTCAGCTGCTTAAAGCTATGGGGTCTGAGGCCCATGCCATGGGCATTAGCTATTTAAATGAGCATAGCATCATAGCCTAGGATCACTTACTTTAGCCATTCTGACTACTGCAAAGTCAGTATGGTAGTTTCTGCTTTTCTGTACCCACAGTGGTTAATAAGAGCAACAGCACGTATGGCATCACAGGCATGGCTTGACCTCTGACCCTATATCAGGGAAGCTGCCATGTGTGGCCTTGTTGCTTTATCCATTCCTTCCTAAGCAAAAAAACCAAAAAACCAAAAAAACCCCAAACCCAAAACAAACCCAAAGCAACCAAAACCAACAACAAATAAAATCCCAGCTTGAAGTAAAGCAGATGTGTTAAAGCCATCAAATTTCATTTGAAAACCATATTTCATAGTGTATAAACCTCTTATTATCTCTTGTACATGTGTGTGCAAAGCTCTGTTGGGACAGATCTGGGAACCATTGAGAGTTCTAGTGCAGTTTTTCTAAATTTTGACATTTTACAAAGTATTCTAGATGTAATTATGGAGGTACACATTGAGAATAATGGAAAATATCTCATGATCAGAGAGTGGCCAAATGGCCAGTATGTATTTTTTATGAATGTGGGCCATGTTGGCTGTCATACTGGCTTGGATGTGGGGTCCTTCTAATGTCGTCTCTGGCAGCAACCAACATGAAATACTGTGGATGAAAGTGTAAAGATCATGCAGAAAGCAACTGTAAAATAATTCACCTTTTACACAAGTTTTACGTGAGTAAATGATTACAGTAAGTAAACCTCAGTGTTCTGGTGTGACATGGTGTTAACAAGAAACTCTTTCAACTTTTGTGATGATAGAAGAAAAGTCTGTCATAAACTGCCACAAAAGAGCTGCTTGTCAACAACCAAGCTGGTGTTTGCCCGTAAAGCTGTTCAAACAGTTCTGAAATAAAACATTTACAAACATCATGTGCTGTCTGCACATGTAGATCTCTGAAAAAAACCTCACTACCACACATATTACAATAAATAATTGATCAGTGCAGGTAGTTTTTCATGAAAAGAGAATAAGGAACATTTTCATGAAAAGAGAATAACAAAACTGGGCAGAAGATGGAAGTAGTTTCTCTTTGTATGACATGCAATAAGTGTACCAGTTAACCAACAGCAAAACCATATTTGCATTCACTTCATTCTCTGTTGTGAAAGGAAAAGGTGTTATATGTGTTATTTACGGAAGTTTGGTTTTACACAAATGAAATACGGCACTAATATGGCAAACCAGAGCATGGTAATTTTTGCAATAAAAAAGAAAATACGGAGCAAATCGTACTTAACAGTGCATAAGATTTTCTGAAGCCTCCTCTGTGATGCCCAGTCACTCATATTAAAACCAGACATTGACCTTATTGTGGATGTTTTGATTTTTACTCTCTGAGTAAATAGACTGTTGTAGGGGAATTATATCTGATGTAGAGTGGTGTTGCAAGGGACATGTGGGAAGACTGTATGGAGGCTTTTGACACCTAATCAGATCTTTAATTACAGACCTGGACTTCCCTGGAAATACAATGGGACCATACTCTGAAAAAGCTGCAGTATTCCTCAAATGGGAGGACCTCAAAAGGTGCAGTATGTTGAATCTCACCTCTTCCAGCAGAAAAAGCTTTTTTTTTTTGGTTCTTTTACAGATGTATGTATTACTTAGTGGAAGGTAAAAGAAATCCTTTACTTGAGAGCTGGAATATGATGCTTATACTGCATGAAAACTGTCTCATAAAACTGTGTATTAAATGAGTTTTTAGAAATGTGCAGCCCAATAAACAGAACTGGCAATTCTACCTGTTCAAGAAAGAAATGAGTCAGTGATGGTGTGAAAAAGTAAAGGAATGACAGGGAAGCTTCATCACATTATGCTGAGGGTCTTCCCCACTTTATGCTGGGAAGGGGACCTGTCATTCTGTCCAGATTGCAGGTAGAAATCACCGGCTGGAGAAACAGTGAAACTTACGCTTGATCAAATGGAACCTTAAAAGCAGCATAAAGAAAGCCATTTGAAAACACTGAAATGAAGTTTTAAAAGGCTTTAGTGCATTCCAGGTTCAGCACCAGCAGCTGAATTTACATCCTGCAGAAAAGCAGCCGCAGTAGTGGAAACTAAGAAAATGCTGTTAGAGATGGGAGTGCTGAGCCAAAGGAGCCCCGGGAGGGTGATAGCGTTGCTGAATGTTTCAGGATAATCCTTGAGGACTTTGAGTTTCTTTCAATCCCTTCCATGCAGAAAGAAAAGAGTTAATAAATACTGTTAGTATCTAGGGAATTGTTCACATGGGATCTTTTGGAACAGTAATCTTCATATTTAGAAGTATTTTCTCATTACGGGTAATAGGATGATGAACTGACGAATGATCTCAGCCACTTATGATTCTAAAAGCCCCTAGCCTGAATAATCTATGCTGATTTAGAAATAATAACATCAAAGACATAACTCATTTAGCACAATGTCCATTTACTTACTCTGAAGACTTTTACTATCCTGCACCTATTTTATAGACACTTATAAAAAGTTGATAATGATATAAAATGAATAACGTAATAATAATAAAAAAAAGGATAAGTGTGCAATGAGGACTTCTGTGCCCAAGACTGAACAACAGACCAAACCTGCTCCTGATGAAGTGGAATACAAATGCTAAGAGAGAGGGAAAAATAGAGAGCACTCCCATTCTGCACCCATTAAAGTAAAACAAACTGACAGAGAGGATGGGTTTGTGTGCAGCACTTAGAAGATGAGAGTTGCACATTCCCTCTGCCAACGAGAGTGCTTGTTGCTTCACTGCTGGGTTTCTCTTGGGTAAGGAAGTGATGCTAAGCCTTGATTTCACTGCTACACCTGCTTAGTGTCTACACTTCTGGAGGCAGAAGTCATCTTTTATCACATCTCCGTGCAGGATCCAGAATAACTGCATCTCTGCTGTAGTCTTTGCGTTCTCCTATGACACTCGTGCTAGCACTAGCAGAGGCAGCTGTCCCTGATTGCTCAGGATCACAGCCAACAGTTTTCCCATTTTGCTTCCAAGTCCTCATGACTGTAACATCTCATTGCTAGGGAAAATGTTTTCCCATACGTGGGACAACAAATGTCAGACCAATCTGAGAAACAGTCTTTTTCCCTTGGGTTCTCTCTCCTCTTCAAAAGGTGATAAGCTCTTTCAAATGCCCACTACAGCTTCATAAATAATATTTCGCTTTTTGTTTCGTATCATAGAGATTTTCTTTCCATGTGTCCCACTGATTTTAGGCAGTTTTTGTATCTCCCAAGACCGTCACTGCAGGGGTTACTCATGAACTGTGTCATACTGGGTGAGTTGACTTCAGGCATATGGACAATGGAGTCAACACTTGCAGCACTGCAGTAACTGGGGACAAGCATTTGACTTATGAAAGGAGGGACACAGAGAAAGGACATTGTGATTCAACTTTGCCTCTTTGTATTTTTAGGACAGAGCTGAAATACAGCCGAGCCAACACAATGCTGGTTGCATCTCAAAAGGGGCAGTCCTCATCCCTTCTCTCCTCCACTCCCTGAAGCACACTGCTAGTGGAAATGCTAAACTTTAACATCATGCTTGAAAACTGTTGGTCTCTTTTCTAACTGATTCTTTCAGTATGGATCTTATGACATACTTCCTTCCTCTAACCAAGTCTTCTGTCATACAAACACAGCCTTTCCCCCCAGATCAGAAGTGAAGAGCAGGCTGGTGGTGTGATGTGTGCATGAACAGTGGTTGATCTCCCCCTCACTTAATACCTTGAGGTTTTGCATTCTCCCACTTAATTTTTTTCCTGTGCTATTTCTTCCTGTGCTGAGACCTTCTGCAGTTACATTCCTATTTGATTATGTAGTAAACCCATGAATTATTAACAGTATATAAAATATTGACAAACTGTTCGCTGAGATAGAACAGCTTTAAAGTATTGATTATGAATCCAGAGAATTATAATTAGTTTCTGTGTAAGAGATAATTAAGTTATTATTGTTTCTCTTTCTTCTAATATGGTGATGTATAGAGGGTATTTATACTGAACTCTATGAAATCTTATTAAAATTAAGGCAATAGGTTTATGGGCACTCAAGATAATGGCAAAATCAAGCATGATGGGGGAAGCGTTCGTGTTTTCAAAGAGCTCAGCTGGCAATGTCCCCTTATTGTGGACAGTAGTAATTTCAGGTTTGCTCTGATGAAACTCCTGGGCACAGAGATGTGATCGACCTCAACAGAGTCAGAATCTTCTTTCAGTTTGGCTTTATCAGAAATCAAACTAAGACCACTCTGTTTTGTGCTCGTGCACATTTTGAACCTAGGGGCTGACTTCAGTCAAATCTGACTAGGGAGGCAGCCTCAGAGATACTTCGTTTCTATAGGTTTTATACACCATTGCTGGCAAAACCATTGCAGTGTGAGTTTAGGTCTCAGAACATGGGAGGGTTCGGTATCAAGACAAAATGATGCTGGTAACTAGTTTTTATGGGTTCTGCTGCTCCAAAGTGATTTGTACATCCTTAAAGTTAGATGTTTTTGCTACAGCAACATGCCATATGAAAACATAATTTTATTCAGTGGAATTTACTTGTACAGGTAGAGCATTCCTAGGCAGGACTAGGCAGGAGAGACTCATCCTGCCTACCTTCATGCATTTTCCAGTGCTTTGCTGTGGAGCTCTCGGCCATACTACCTCCACAGTAAGCAGGGGTAAGGGTTTTCTTTGAAGGTGTAATCCATCTGACCAACTTTGGGTGGAGACAAATCCCTGTGGGCATTTAAAGTCAGGCAAAGTGAATCCTGTCCTCAGAGCGTGGTGTCTCAGTGGAGCTAATATACATGACGTGTAAGGAGCAGCAGACGCTGCCAGAGGAGTGTCTGCCTCTCAGTTGATCCAGTTCTGCCCACGCACCTGCTGCTACTCTTTCTGCCTTTTCCTCTGCTCTTTGTAAGGAAAGAACAAGCTCCAATGACATGCAGTATGTCAAATCCAGGAACTGGATGAGAACAAATTTAACAGTTCCTGGGACATATTCTTTTTTAGTGAGGATCTCCTGGTGCTATTTAAATACATATTACCTATTCCTGGGAAGTCACCTTTCAGGCTGGCGCATGGTTGGCCACCAAGAGAAAATAGAGTAGAAGAATTCAAGAAGATGACACCTCCACCTCTGTGCAACAGGGAAGTATCAGTGCTGCCAAAAAACCTCCTCATGAGATCATTTGTTCTCAAGTCCCTCAGAGATGGACGCTCCCCAACCTGCTTTAAATCATGAATTTCACGAGTTATCCTTATGATTACATTTCCTAATGTATAGCCATTTACAGCCAGGAACCTGTAGTAGAGAGCAATTAGGACAAGTTAAATCCACAGAGTGAATTAGTGCTACAATTTATCTTGTGAAGAAACACAGAAAACCGTATAATATACCGAGATACCTGCTGCTTCACTTTGGACAACGCTTGCAAATTCTGGAACTTTCTTATGGTTTCAGTTGCTTTTCATTATTGAAGGTTATGAGCTATTTGTCATTTCTATATTCTTGCATAAGACATTTGGACCATTCCCATCACCCAAGAAAACCTAACAGCAGAGCTGAAGTGACTTCCTCCAAGGCATAGCTTTTTCTCCTGAAAAAAGAAGAAATCTCAGACAGCAACAGGCAGACAGTGTTGCTCTGAGCCTGGCACAGTGCTGGGTGCCAACAGTGGACCCGGGGCTTGGTTTTGCTGAACGGCCACTTTCCAGTGCCTCTCACCCTGCCAGCCCTTCCAGGTCCCTCCAGCTGCTGCCGAACCTTCCATGCTGGGCTGGAGCTCTGAACTATGCCCAACAGCTACTTTTAATAGTTCTTCATCTTCAACCTTTCCTCTTGGCATCTGGTGGGGTAAATTACCTTATTAGACTTATGTGATCCAGAAGGAGATGTACTGCCAACGCAATGTGAGTGACACATAGTGTATATATAAACATATATATATAGTGTATCGTAACAAATTGTTCATCCGCAGTGTCCATGAACAACTAGTTGTGAAAACTTAATCCAAAGAAACACTGTATTAAATAAACTGTGAATAGAAGCGCGTAAGTAATACATTTGAAAGTCTCGAGAGCTGTCTTCAAGAAGTCAGAAAATACATGACGTCTATGAGGGAACATGCTATTAGGATTTCCACCAAGGTTGTAATCCCACCTTCTAGGCCAATCCACTCTACGTCTCTGAAAGCTACCTGCTAATGGCAAACAAGCCTCAGATCCAGAATGTGTTAATGTAAGAGTAGTCTAAGGGAACGGCTGAGCCGTGCATGCGATGAACCTCTCTCGTATTGTGAAATGAAGCTGAAATTGCAGCTATCTGTCAGGAAAGTGGATGAGATGGTTCTCCATCAGCTGTTAATAGGCATATGTGGCTGCTTTCATTATTTAACATTTGTTTGAAAGTACCTCTCTTTTGCTTCCGTGCAGAGATATGAGCATCCTCTCAGAGGGCACTGGTCCTGCACAATCACCATCTGCCTACAAAACAGTTTAGATTAAAATGTCTCTCCACCCCTGTGAACAAAATAAAGCATTTAATTGAAAGCCACGCTATGAGTGCTTCTCCATCCCCTTCCTCCCCAGCACTACATCTTCATTGCATCTTTTGTCTCCTGTACATCAGATGTGTCTTTCTTTCTTGGTCTGAATGAAAACAAGCCCTGCTTCCCCGCAGCGAGCATGAAAACGTCTTCACAGAGCATGAGCACTAAATGAGAGCCGAGCTCACTCTGTGTGCTTTGGAAGACAGGAATATTTTGAGGGACTAAATTAATCCCTCACATTTTCAAAGTGCATGGCACAGATTTACACTTCAGCTCCCACAGTGGTTAAAGCAAGGGAGACGGGTTCCCCTGGGTTTAATCCCCACTGAGCTCTGGTGTGATGCACGGCACAGCTCAACTCTGCTGTGTTCAGTGCTGCAGGCAGGGGGTGGCAGATGGTCATCACAAGGGACCCATCCTCCCGCTACTGCTTTGGGGAAAGCTTTTTTTTTTTTCCAGTCCCCCAACTGGAAACATCCAAGCTGCTGTGGAAAAGGGTTACAGGGGAAAAACAATCTGCACAGTGTGACGTTTTGGGATTACATACCATGTCTTACTCCTCCAAAATGTGTCGCATGGGCAGTGTGCAGCTGTGCTGGGTTGAAAATTGCCTCTCAGTGCTCTTGCCTTTGAGCCAGCGGCGTTTATGGGCTCAGAGGATCAAAGAGGCAGGGTCTGCCGTGGCTGTAGGAGAATGGCAGCCAGGATATAAGACATGACTGCAAAAAGCAGCTGTGCCCTGGCTTTGCCAGGCAGTAGGTGCCCTTGCAGAGGATGGGAGCGAGCTGGAAAGCCACTGATTCAGCACAGCAGGGCTTGCCAGGCTGCCTCTTGCACATGTGACATTTGCAGGTGTGCCAGCCTGCCTCCCACCCTCCTGGCCATTAGCAGAGCCAGGAGCCTGCACCCATGTTTCAGTGCCATCTGGGTCTGTATGGTGACCAATTGCAGTGCCAAGCTTGAACACGCAGCCCCAAGGAGAACTACATTTAGAGTTTCTCCTTGGCTTTTCTTTCTCCGGCAAGTTTTTCTTACATGATATGCCCTGCCTCTTCTTTCACAGCAGAGAAATGTCAAACCTCTGGCTGTGTAATTAGACTGAGAAATTCCAGCTCCCCACTCCCAAATAGGTTGAGGGCAATGAATTCATTGAAAATCAATGCCCCATATCAGCAGAAAAATTGTTGTTGCAGGAAGAAAGTCACTCACAGCTGCTGGGTTTGATGAGTCCCTCTTTCCTGGCCATTCACCTGCGTAACTCAGCTTCTCACTAAGGGGGAACAGTTTTATCTGAAATGGAGGTGAGAGCACAAATCAATGGTTCAGAGAAGGTTACCTTGAAAAAAAGAGGGAGAATCTTCTCCAAAGACAAAGAGGGAGTTTTGATCTAATGCAGACTTCTCCCTGGGCTGTCACAACAAGCTGCTTCTAATCGAGGTTGCCCTCGCAGAGTGAGATTTCTCTCAACATCAAAAAGGCAGAGATGCACTGCTCCAGAACAGCTGTTATTTAAAGGCAAGAAGTAACTATATGTCTTGCTGCATCTTTTCAGAGTTTGGATACAAGTACAGTATCTTCTGTCTACAAGCAGAGGACACAGTTGAACAGAAAACCTTGCATCCCACAGTGCTGCATGATACGCGTCACATCATTACTAAGCCCTCCAGCTCTCATACTAATTGCAATTGTCTCGCTGAGATTTAAAATGATGAAGGCAGGATCAGCAAACATATACATCAGTAGTATTTTTGGAAGGCTACAACATTCAAGTAGGGGTTACAAATATTCACTTTAATTTCAGAATTTAAATTTCCATGTGCTACTAACACTTTGGGCCAGAAAAATAATTGTCCCTATTGTGGTGATGGTGGGATTTACTGCATTGATAAACAAGGATTTGTCCACACTTCTTTCAGACATATTATGGAAATTAATTTATTCCTATCTTCCCCTTTCTTCTCAAAGAATCACGGCTGCATTTATCTTGATGCTGTAAAGCCAAAGCTCAGTTAATCATTGTGCCTAACATAACATGCATTTTTGATGGGCTGATTTTTATTAGATTACTCACCTTGTAGAGCTTCACCACATCTAAACTCTTAAAAATGCTGTTCTGTACTCTTCCCTAGAACAGGATACAACAGCAACAATTACCACCTGTTTTCTACCATGTGGTATTTTTCCTCTATTCTTTTCAAGTGCTTGACACAACTGGGCAGAGTCGACTTTCCATTTTCTCAATGTGTGACATTGCTCAGCGGCAGCTGCTAGAAGTAAAGCCCCATCATAATCAGTGTGTTTTGCCTGTAGCATAAGGCACTTCAGAAACATTGAAAAGCTGAAAGGAAATAGGAGATAAGTTGGAAATCATGAGCTGAAATGTGCTTTTCCATTTTAGATATTAAATTAGAAAAATATATTATCATGAATTTAAAACAGTGTAACCAGCCAGCTTGACAGCTCATCTGTGCTCACACTGGGCTGTTACTGAGGGAACTTGGGCTAGCATCCAGCCTTAGGAGCCTCATATCTCTAATATTCAAAGGCCAAATCAAGCTTTGGGGTAGTGCTGCTCGGTGAGGAGCAGAGGAGATTGCTGCTGGAGCAACCTGCTGACTGCAGCGCTTTGTGAACTCCATGACAGGCCAGCATTACCATGTTAAAGTGCTGCTGACCCATCTAGAGCGAGGAGGAAAAAGAACATAATGGTGAAAAATTGCAGAGGTGGGAAAGCTGATATCAAATAAAACAGTCCTATGGAGAATATAACGGGCAGGCAGGTGTAAATGAGCAATCATTTCCTGGTCATCAGGAACACTTCAATCCCATTGCATAGGTGACAAAGCTACCATTTAATGGTTTTAGATGACATTCAGACAATCCCTAGGTGACAGCATACAGGAAGAAAATGTGCGGGTATCTTAGATATCTCACTTAATGTATCCTCAGAATTAAACCCAAGACTCCCTGGGAACCATGCACACCCTGCAGTGGATTTGGACCTCTGCTTTGCTTCTAAAAGCTTCTAGCTTTGTTCCTTCTGTGGCCCCATGGAAAGCAGAGACTCTCAAAACAGAGAAGATAATAAAAATTGGGTAACTTTCTATGTTCTGTCCTGCTAGTGGTAAAGATGATGTGTGGATCTTGTTGTCACCATAGGTGATTCCACTGCCCATGCTAAAGCACGAATTCCTCCATGATTACCTTTTCTGTGTTTTCCCCCTCTGACCATTTTCTCTGCATTGTCAATGGAACAAATGAATAGACTCGTACAATACCAAGCTCAGCCCCTCTTTATGGTGAAAGCGGGAGAAAATGGAGCAAGAACATCACCTTCGTGAGCCATATTAGAGAGATGTCTTCATTTCATCATCTCTAAAATGTGGAAAAGGGCCTGGCCTTGACTGACAGGGTGTCTCATCTATGCATAGATATTTCACTGGGCCTTTCAAGATGCCCAGTGTTCATATGGAGAGCTGAAAGTCCTCATGAAAAGCTCACTTATACATTGATGAAACAATCAAGCTGCAAGGCTGTGCAAAGAAGGAAGATTGCACCTTCAAATGCAGGTGAAGCACTAGATTGAGAGTTTAGAAGCACAATTAATTTACCATGGCTCAACAGCAGAAAGACCTGGGCCAACCATACTTTCTCTGCTGTATTTGTCAGGTAAAAATATGTAAGCTTAAACCTCTTCATTTCTCAGAGTCTTTTCCTCCAAGCAGAGAATTAATGCATGCAGGACATGAAAATAACTTTAAGAAGTTGAGGCAGACCAAATAAGTGTTACCCAGAGAAGAGGCTGCTTCACAGCTTTCTTGGAATGAGACAGATGCTGTTCAAGATGGTTTAACGAAGAGAAAAATAGAGAAGATATGTCAGCTGTGCATATGGAATAGGGTTAGTTGTCTTGAGAAAAATTAAAAATAGGTAGCTTATTGTGCCAAATCTTCCTGGCTGCTGTCATAAATTGTCTCAATATCTAGCTAGGAAACTATTGGGAAGATACACAAACTTGAGGAGCAAAGCAGCACAAAATGTGCAAAGGGGATCACTGAGTAAAATCTATACTGAAGATCTGAACTTCTGCCTACTGGTGGGCACCAGAGATGGGTCAGAGAATGGCTAAGGCTCAGCCTTTATTTCTTTCTTCAAATATAACTGAAGGAAATCCTCTTTCTCCTTTAGCGGTTGCAGTAGAATGACTTCTTGCACTGGCTTCATGGTACAGAACCATGTGACAGATGTTCCCATCCCAGCAGCACTGGAGGGATGATGGTGTTCAGGGCCAGCATTCTTGGGAATGGTGATATGTCACGGGCAACTTGACATCTGCACATTGTGCAATGCTGAAACAGGTGCCGGTAGTAAAGTTTGGTGTCTGCTTGCAGGGTGTAGGCTCAGAAACCAGCTCCTGATAACAAGTTCAGGTTCAGCTCTCACAAAAGAAGCAAGTGAGATTCATGAGACACGTGAAGAAAGAGATGTTTCTACTTCAATGGTAACTGGCAGTGCTGTCAGGTCATTGTCATAGCCAGAGGATGAAATGCATTCCTACAGACTTGTCATCTGAGAGTTCATTCTACTTTTATTTTTATTGAGCCTACCATAAACAGTGTCTAGGCCTTCCATGATGACAGTTGCAAAAGAAGTTGTGATGTCATGTTACACTATAGCACAGCCGTATTTGGCTTTTCACAACCAGTAGGAAAAGTCACTGGAGGTCTTTCCTCATCAAGAGAAACCATGGGAATTCCAGAGAACATTTGATCAGTAGCAAGACACATAGAAAGAGCCCCTCTAGCAAAAGACACTGAGCTTGCCAGCCCTTCAGTCAAGAACCTGTATTGACTGGCTCCATCACCAAATGTGATGACAGACAAACTGCTGGGGACTGAGAGTTTACATCCAGAAAACATCTCCAATGCTTGCCCATTTGTACTCTGTTTGGGACACTTGCTTTTGAGCACAGTTAAAAACAAGATAGATGAACTTTCCTCCTGTATCAGAATAAAGACAGTTTGCATTAGTATGTGCTGACCTCTGCATTTCTCTATTATGTGTCTATATCTGTAATTGTTTCCTATATGAATGAATAAAGGAACATTTATTTCAGAATTGCATCAAGACACGCTTGGCTGGTACCACCCACAGAACTCAGGAAGGAAACATTTTCTCCTGTCATCCGTCTCCCATGTAAAACCTTACAAACATCTTTGGACATACTAATCCAAATCAGGTCTCTGCCATTCAAAAGAGAGAAGGTTAAAGCAAGGAATTGCTATATGCTTGATTTTCCCAATTTCTGCCTCTAGAACAAGGAAGGTGGTCCCTGAGGTTTTCTCTGATGGGCTGCCGAGTGAGGCAGCATGGGGACAGTGAGCAGAGCTGGCATCAGCTCAGTGCTATGTACGCTAAGAGTACCGCATGGTCCTTCTTGCAAAGAGCTCACGTGGACTAATTACAGCTTTCATCTGATTGATTTTTTTCTTTGCCCATTTCATATTTTTTCCAGTAGTGCTTTAATATTATAAAGCCTTCTGGCTGTTCGACTTTCCCATTTTGGATGCGTCCTGGGTTCCATTCAAAATTATGCTACAATCCCCAACCTTGAACAGAAGCCAGGCTCTCTCTTTCCCAAACTGGCAGGCAGCATGGGAAGCAATGAACATATTTTTCAGTTATGCATCTTGCATCTGACTCAGGTTGTTGTTGTTATGCAGTAAGTGTTTCAGTCTGAACATTAAAGAAAAGAAAAAATATTCAGGTCCTAAGGGGGGAATAAAATCCACTAATCCAACATAGGCTTTATTTGCTTGTTGACTACCAACCAGTGTTGAGAACGGTGGGACTCCCTGAGCTTCAAACAAGATTAGAGAGTAGGAAATAGGAAATTTATTTCAACTCAGATTCTTATTTAAGTCTTCATTCTAGCTACACAGCTAGGTATTTGAACATCTGGTGAAAACTCTTGGCCATACACAAGCTCTGAAAATGCTGTTAATCTTTAAAATCAATATTACATTTAGGAAACTGCTCACCTACCAGTATGTTTGTGACTGCTAATTCATCCATACGCCATTTCATGAGCCATTAACTATGCAGGAAAAGGCATTACTTTCTCCTTATCGCTCTTGGACAACTTATACCACCTCTTCTTCATTAATGTGTAAAATACATTATTGCTATCCATTCGTATCAACTGGAAGGTTTAAAGAAAGTTTCGTAAGTGATTTCTGTAACTGGGACCTAAGTGCTGGTTAAAAAGTACTTGAACACACCTGTTATATGAGACTATGCTGGGCACCAACAAGTTGCAGTATCACCCCTCTGACCTCAAGAGACCAGTTGCCCCACCCGTAATCAATGCTTTGAATGTCATACTGTTAAAATACCAAGCTGAATCTTGCTTTGCTTAAGAATTGGAAGGGTTGAGATAGAGACTGTGGAAGTCAAACAATGGGGAGGTTGCTGTAATTTCCTAAAGCTGCTGCGTTTGATTTGCCTTTAACTCAGTTAAGTATCTTGGCAGACTCTTAATTTGAAATCTGTAGAGGATGAGCATCACACCCTGCTAGGCCTATCAACAGATGGAAGAATTACTAGAGGCAAAATGTACATCTTTATGTTACTCTTTTTTTATTTTTTCATCATTATACTAATCATGCATTGAAATTATTAGTAACTTCAGGGACTTACAGATTTATATACAGCAGAGGGTGCTCCTGGAAAACCATGGGACTAAGAGACACAGGTGGTAGGTTTTTTCCCAACATAGGCTGAATTTTATTGTGTGAAACTTAAAAGCTGATGGTAAATGAGGAAATCAGTTTTGAATCCAGAGAATTTGGAAAATAGGAAGTGTTTGGATGGCAGATGAGCTGTTGTGCATACAGCATGAGAGTCAACCTGAGTTCTCCCCTGTCTCTTGAGTTCAGATGAGAGCAGTCAGACCCATGTGCTGAGTGTGGAGAACTAAGCATGGAAGCAGCAGGGATGTCATGCAGAGTCTTAATTTCAGACTGCTTGTCTCCAGTGTGCACACAGTACCTAAGTGAACTGGAAGGGAATTAAATGAACTGGAAGGAAATAAAGAAGTCCATGCATTTTCTCTTTACTTAGCTTGCTGACCTTATCTTCATTAATCATTAATCTTGGAGCTAAGTAAGTTACCATTAGAGTGAACTAGTATCATTTATTTCCCTCCACAATAATGCTGTTTTATGCAGATGCCCACATATTGCTGAGTATCCAGTGAGGCAGTAGCTGAGGTTTGCTCCTGTGCCCTCAGGTAAACAAACTGTCAGGATTGCAGACCAGTCTCATTCCACAGCAAACTTGTCTGGCTTCCCTTCTGCATGACACATTTCATCCATTCTCCCCAAAAGAACAATTCTCTTTACAAGCCAAGCTCCTTAACAGGAGGCACATCCCAGAGAACTATTTGCTCCAGTTGCCCTCTGTGCTGGTACTGTTTTATTTTTAAAATAAGCTTTTCAAAATAGTCTGTGGACTGAAAACAAACATACAAGTGCAGATGAATATATAAGATAGATGTGAAATGAAATTCAATCAAGCAGAAAGCACCAATGACTTATTATAGATGAATGGGATGGGAAGTACATTTTGTCTAATCCCAAGGCGTTTTAAAATAACTGTTCAGCATCTTCTCACCTGAAAGGTATCATCTTATTGATTTTAAGCTGACTTTTGCAGATGGACTCCATCTGCCTATTTGGCTGTCATGCTTTGGAGTCCTCAACTGCCCAGAAAATGGTGTCACTGCCGTTCTTGAAGATGATTTTAGTGTAACT
The DNA here is from genome assembly GCA_013389865.1 of Piaya cayana. NCBI lineage: Eukaryota > Metazoa > Chordata > Aves > Cuculiformes > Coccyzidae > Piaya > Piaya cayana. The sequence continues at coordinate 72,864 of WAAB01023620.1, read as the reverse complement.
GGTTTAAGGTGAACTAGAACAATAGCCTGGAATGAGAACAGCTGAATAATAATGCCAGCCAGCTAGGAATAATAAGCACAGGGCTACAGCTGAACTCTTCTGCTATGGGATAGAAAATCTGGGTGTTTTAAGGATTAACCAGCTACACAACCAGGAGAAAACATTTCCAACTGGAACAGGATTTTGTCAATTTTCACTGTGCAACATGGTCAAACACGTAAGATGTGTCAGGTCACTTATTACAATGATTTGTCTGCCAGCTAAATTGTTCCACCTCTGACCTTCTGGCTTCCTAAGGTATCTTACCAACTGCCCCCAGATTTTCTTTTATCGAGTATATAATTCTCTGCAATGAAAAACAAGCCCCATCATTGCAAAACAGCAGGGCAGTCAAAGGAAAGAAAAAAAAGAAGTAAAACTCTGTAGATATGAGAGTAAAATGAGAGCATACTTCACTTTCAGCACTAGAATTGCATTTCAGGGTTGGTTCACTGAGTCATGAACTTGGGCTGAAAGGGTTCGTGGTCTATGCACTTAGTAAGCAAGTCTGCTCGAGTGTGCACGACGGAGGGAAAGCTGGCTGCATGATTTCCCTCTGCGAGTTAATGTTTAATATCAACTTCAGTCATGACAAATTTATGCAGAGTGAGAACATTTCAAACATGCAAACTCAAATGCTATCCAAATACCCTGCTGTTTGACAAACACCATAGACAGAGTTCAAATATATCTTGGAGAAACGCAGGAGCTTAAGCCTGGGTTCCCTGGTGCACGCCTGCACCAACGTGGGATGCTTTGGGGTAGGGTTTTTTCTCCAGCTGCTTGGAGTGCCCAGGTACCATGAAAATGTGGTTGAAGAGCAGGATGCACAAGCTGATGCTTCTTACAGCACCTTTGCTGAGGCGCTTGCTGAGGCACCTGCGTGCCTGACTAAAAGCGCTCTCAACGAAAGGACAGATTTCACTTTCAGTCTTAGAAGTGCAAAATGACTCAAAATGTGTGCTGATTTAGAAACAACCAGAGCAGGATTTACCACTTATAAAACCAGTCTACAGCATGGTCTGTAAAAAAAATGGTGTATCTGGGATTAGAACTGATTTTCCAGCCTTATTGGCCAAATATGACAGGGTTCAGATTTGTGATCTGAATATGATGCAAGGGCTTGGGCATGAAGACACAAGAAATCACAGTTCGGAATTTTAAACAAGCGCTGACACTCCCAACTTTTTAATTAGATTTTGTTTTGCTTCTAATCAGGCTGAAAAACATCCAAAGATCTTTACAATTTTTCCTCCAGTCAGTAAAAAACTTCTGAATTTCCAGGAGGACATTACAAACCACAGCTACATGGCTGGATGAGGTACTTACTCTTACTATGGTTTGGGGTTCTTTTTAGTCATTTCTTCTACTTTTCTTCTAGAAGTGGTGATACCAACGGAAAGTCACATCTCCCTATCCAGCACAGGGATACTTTCTGCTACTGTGCTATTGCCCACATCTGTTTCTGTGGTATGTGCTTGTGATCCACACGTGGGGTGCGGGTGGAGCCCCTTGCTCTGAGCACAGACCTGTCTGCCCTCAGCCACTTTCCTGCCCACCAGCCTGATGGCTGGAGGGAAAAGCTGGGTTCTACAGCTTGTAAGGACTGATTAGGGCTTGGGGGGACCACGAGAGCAGATTGATTTTGGCTGACCTGGCCATTCCCTCTCATCTCCAAGCTCTCAGCAAATACCTTCACAATAAAGGACAAGGCAGAAATTATCCTAGAGCTTGGCAAAATGAAGCAGACAACTCTGAGAGCTTCAGTGGTAAAATCTCAAGCGCAGACTCCCCAATTCTAGCTCACCTGATACTTCCTTTCATCTCTGTTGGAGAGGAGCCAGCACTGCCCAGCAGCTCCTGCCGCTCAGCAAAATAAGCAGAACAGCACGCCAGTAATTCTGACAGAACAAGAATGACACATTCATCTCACAGCTGGGCATAACTAGCAATGGCCAAAATGCTGTGTATAAAGAAATCAAAGGAACGTTACACTGTTTATAGGTTGCACCATTCAAGGGGACCCAGGGTAGCAGTCCCCTGAAGGGGACTGGTAGTTTTGAACACGACGTGGTTCATGTGATGCAGAGATAAAAAATGGAGCATTACTTTAGTCTAAATTGTAGCTTTGGTTTTTTGAAAATTAATCACAGCAGGTCAGAGGGCCCAACACGTTTTTAGAAAGATTCAAAAGCATGGTAATCTTTCTAAAAAAAAATATGAGAAAATAGTGTGTGGTAACAGTAACGCTGCCAGCATTACATCTAATGTGGAACAACAGGGGCTCTGCTAAGCAGACATCACTTCACCTTAAGTATTAAGCTAATTTCCTCGTACCATCAGGAGACAGCTTTCCTGCCAATCACTTCTGTGTGCATGACAGTTTATGGCTTAACTGCTTCTATCTTGTATCATTTAACCAGATAGTATCTGTTTTGACATTCATGACTGAGATACTTGGCTTGTAATTGGGAATGAGTACAACAGAGCAGAACAGAATGATTTCCTTTCCCAAGGATGGTTGTTAGGGTGATGTGGCATTCCGGTGCTTAACTCTCTACGCCATAGACACCTTCCTAGTAATTCTGCAGAATAGGGCAAGCGAAGACTCATGCATGATTATAAACACCTTGGAAGATAGGGTCATGCCCTAGAGGTATACGGGCAAAGTAACACTTAGTAGACGCCAGTGGTCTCATCCATAATTGTGTGTCGGGCTCTGCACCAGCAGAATGGAGAAATTTGCATGGACCTTGCACAAAGCCAGGGAACGCACTGCTGCTGTGGGGCAGGCAATGTGCCTTGCTGCAGAGATAAAGCCCTAAGCATCAGTACACCACGTGGGCTTGAGGTCCATCCTTCGCTTGCACAGTATGTTATTTGATTTTGTTTTATATTATTTTAGGAGAATTTCCTGACTATAAAAGTATATTTTCTCCTGCCTTGCTTGTTATTTGACCTTCTCCATTTATTTAATGGCAGGTAACGTGCAGACACCATGATGAAATCTGCTGTGGTGGTTTCTGCTTTCATCTACAGTGGAAAAGTGGCTGGTGTTCAAACAAGGTAAGCCAGCACTGCCCTATTTCACACCAAGCCCACCTCCGGATTTTTCTGTAATTCAAAGAGGCTGTCACAAAATCTGATGCTGAGCATTTGATAATCACTTAGATCAGAACTAAGATGGTAAAGGAAAAGATTTTACAATTGCATGTCAGAGCAACACTGCTATTATTCTTCCTGAATATGTACAATATAAGGAGCCTGATAAAGCTATTGATAGCAAAAACCAGGAAGAATTATGAGACCAGAAGAGGAGATTGAGTTCTTTGAGCAGTTTGATGTAACCATTACTGTCAGGTGAGCATCCTAATTAATGCAGGTATCTCATTCTAATTGCATGGATCAGGCCGCTTTGTCTTTTCAATAATCTATAGAGCTGTACCTGGCATTAATCTTATTAATGGAACTATTACGCTGCCTACAAATTAATTTCCTGCATGAGATTATCTACTGAATGTGCTTGTGTGCAGAGGGATTTCTTTCCTCTGAACTGTACGAATGGGAATCCCCCCAAAGTTCTCCAGATTTGAAGATTTATACTTCCAAAGTTGACCCCTGATGCTGAGGCTTTGAGTGTCGATTTTAAATATCTGGATAAAGAAGTCATAGTCTTTCATTTCTGCTCTTTAAAACAGTGCTGCTGCTTGTATCACACAGCTTGTTATATTGGGAGCAATTCTGTTGATTACAGCATGATTATTTGAGATTAAATGAAATAGTCCTGCTTAGTGGAAAGATTTTGTAGCCTGGTGTCTCTGAGAAGGGGAAAATTGACTGTGAAACCATTGATTGAAGCCAAAAAAGAATTTTGGTTCTTAGTCCAAGGAAAGGGAGTCCAAATGGGAGCCAAAAGATAGGCATCTAACCCTAGTTTAATCACCTCCCTACATGGGCTGATCTGTAGGTCTCCATGAAGTCCCCAGTTACCAAAATTGTTGCCCTTGATGAATTTTCCCCCTTCTTAAAGGGAGCTCTTGCGTAAGTTATAAGTGACTCTACAAAGGTGCTAGGAAGCACAAGCAGAAAAAGCTCTGGAGTTGAGTATCACAGCCAGAAAAAAAATTCATGAAATGAATATTAGGAAGGAAAACTCCATTAAATGACTTATGATGCCTTCCTTAGCATGTTTGGATGGATGCATCCACTTAATCTTCTTTTAAAAAACAAACAAAAATTGAGGAAATGAGTTCTACTGTGCATTTATTATTGAAAAAAAGATAAACTCAGCAGCCATCCTGTACAATCCTGTAATTGTGCAGACTTGTTTAGATAGGCCATATGTTTTTTTCAGGATTTGTTAAAATTTCTCCATATGAATGTCATGTGGAAAAAAAATAATGGTTGTGGAGGTGATTATACTTCAGATCCTGGTTTCCTCTCTAGATACATGTGTGTGTTGCGTATTTGGTGGCAACTCGTTCCTGCAGGAGTGAAGTAGCCCAGGCAATCGCAAGGTTCTGATCTCCATCTACGCATCTCCTAGAAACGCAACGGGCTTTCCTACGTGTAATTTGTTGGGTTAAGTTTAAGAAACCCATTTTCATATAACTTCTTTATTCACGAACCTAAAAGTTTCATAAGAAAGCAGGCAGTAGGATGTAAACTCACTCAGAGGCATTTGTTGCTGCTTAGTCTTGGTGACAGACATGATATGGTGTGGGATGTGCAAGGGCACACAGCTACAGTTCTGCCACAAGCTGAGTATTCACCTCTAAATAAAATAATAAAAATCCACCCTTCCCTCTCTGGAGATAATCTCAGAGAATGGGAGGCCCCTCTCAGCCAGGGAGAGACAAAGTTGTATAACCCAACAGTTGAAAGGAAACGCCCTCTTGAAAAATGCCATTTCCAGAGTGCTGGGCCTCAATATAGGCGGTTTTATTTTTTTCTGCCTCACATTGATGGAGCACGAAAGTTAAACACCTAATAATTTAGATTTCTATTAGAAACACAAGCGAAAATTGAAGTGACAATAATATAATAGTACTATGTTGTCACTGATGGCTGAAGCTTGGAGCTGTCAGAATTTCTAATAAAACTGAAATTGAAGTGACAAAAAGAAACAATTCCTTGTTAAAGTTTTAATTTTGATACAGCTCCTTGGCTGTTTCTGCTGTGTGTCAAAATGAGCGGAGGTGGGAAAGATGCCGTCCAAGCTGTGCTGCGACCCTCATGCAACCCCAGGGGCAACTGATGTCTCTACTTGACCTAAGGATGCTGACCCTGGCTGGATTACAACCCTCAGAGCAAACCCATATGTCTCCATGCTGTGAAGCAGAGGTGGACACAATCTGAGTAAGTGAAGGCACTTAATTTCAGCCTGAAAGCCACTGCGTGCTTAAGACATGTATTGATTTCCGTACTCTGCTAGTACTTTATGAGTGATTTCTTATTTAAGTGTCAGGTAAGAGACATGAAAGGAGACCTAATTAAAGTGTACATAAAGTACATGTAGTAAATCTCTTTGGCATGTCAGCCTGCTTTAGAGCAGCCCAGGAGAGCAAACAAGATGGCATAAATGAAAGATAAAGAAATACTAATAGTCTGTGATGTTCCCAGAACAACAGCTTAGCTTGTGAGATGCTAACGTGAAGCAGCTGGGAATACCAAAAGGAGAAGTGCTATTCCTGGGACATGTTCCACAGCCCTAAAGCACAAAACAATGGGAATTTTACTCTCAACTTAAATAACAGCTCTGTGTTTATCTCTTGTGTCATAGCCATTATTCCATCAGTGTTTTAAGTTAATGCTGTCTCTTCATCTGCGATCCATCCCAGTGGATTTTTATACCAACAAGAACATCACAGAGAGAAAAGAGAGTGCAGAAAATACTAGGGAAGTGAAAAAGATAATGATTTTAGTGTTAGAGATCCATCAGTATCAGGACAACATGCTATTTTTTTTTTTTTTTTCATGACAGTCCCTAGCAAAGCTGGTGCTACCATCCTTTGAGGAGGAGCAGACTGTGCTCACAATGAGCTGGGTGAGACACCAGCATCCTCACATACAGATTTTGGATGAGCTGAAAGGCTCATTGCTACAGTGAATCAGCAGCTTTATGGCAACATTTTCAAAAGCAAACTGATTTTGGATTGTCTATCTGGATAGTCGAAAACAGATGCAAGTTTTCTCTGCCGTCAGACCCAGCTAGTTGGAAATTCTGGTCTGGAAGTTATACACAGCTGCTTTCTGCTTTTGGGAAATGCTGCTGCCAAGGTAATAAATACTACTGGAAATAAATACCACTGTATATTGGCTTGGGCACGGCACTGCACTAACTTATCTCTACAGCTTTTTGGACTGAAGCTGGCTTGTGTTTCTGTGCAAAGGAGCTAAGGTCCAAGTCAAGGTATTAAAGAACTGACTACCAAAAATAACTATCCAGAGCTGAGTTACAGTGGATCTTGTGCTGCTGTTTTCCTTAGCTCCTCCTGAAGATGAGAGTCGGGAGTTTTTAAAAATGGTATCACTTCTCTTTTATAAAAAGCTGGTCCAGAATCTGCACCGCACTCCTTCTAAACTCCCACAGTGGTCCTTGGACAAGGAGAAAGCTATTCCCAATCTTTTATCTTGACCGTGTGACCTGGGACCTATTTTAATTTTACTCATCCATTCTGTTCATTAAGTCTGCATTAGGGTGAAAATCTTCTCTCTTAACCTCTGGGCTTCCTTACGCTGAGCCTGTGCCCCTCCTGGATAATGTGATGGAGTGGTGCATGCTAAGAGAATCTGCTCATTTCTGAACCTGGTCATTAATAAGGAGCAAGATGGCTTTACCACTGGGAAGCCAGTATTACTTGGCTGACAGTGTCCCTTATGATGCTGGAGAGGCTTTAATGGATTGAACAGGTTGATGTTGTCATTTTCAATTTGCCAAACCATCTGACAGCATTCCCAACAATTAGTACGTACAAAATATGGAAACATGTTAACTTTTACATTAAAAAAAGAATATGAGGAGCTGCCTGGTCTCTGGAGTTGTATAATAACTTGTTATTCTGAAGCACTTGCTTTGACTTTAAATAGATCTCAGTACAGCAGAGTCACCCTAACCTTGGGATAAATTTAGATGTTGCCTGAGTCAGTAGAGGGGTTTGGGATCATTAAAAGCTGATCAGGAATTAGCACATTCCTCCTGTGGTTTGGGTTGAAGGATGCGGCGGATGCGCTCGTGCAACGCAGTGGTGAGCGGTGCTGGCAGGCACGAGGGGGCAGGGTCATGGGAGGATTGCTGCTGAGACTCTCGTGCACAGCGCCTATTGCACCCATCACCTTCCCCACCTCTGCAACTCCCACCCCCCAGTTACACAGCAAAGCAGGAGAGGGAGCAAAGTGACTCACCCAAGGTCACGTGAAGGGATGGACCCAAACTCCCATCACCTCGTCCCCAGGCTGCTGCAGTGCAGATGAGAGAGGAGAGAAAATATGGGACAAATGAACACTCATGAATCAGAAGGTGCTGCAAGAGAGGCCATTTACCCTGGCTTGCTGGAATTAAAAAGTTACTTTTGTTTCTGGAGTGGACATGAGACCATGAAATGCAGCTGTCAGCTAAGGAGAGATGGAAAGGAAGAACTAATGTAAAAAATCTGAAGGCAGCAGACATATATTTTTTAATACAATGGCAGCTGCAGTCATTTTAGATCCTCCACATCCTATATTAAAAAGAAATACATCTTCTGGCTCCCGACAGTGGGGCTGTTACTTGCTCTGCGTGTGACATGGGGTGACCTTCTCTGAGAGCAGGGTGGGCTCAGGAGAGAGGCATTCTTCCTCTCTGAGAGGCTGGGGGGTTCTCAGTGAATTTCTAGTACAAAAGGGCAGGAGCATCTGCCTTTGAAAGGCAGGGTTCAGCCCCAGTTTTTTTCCTCCCGACTGGCAGTGGGTATCTTGTGCAGCTGTGCTGTGGGGTGCACGTGTGAGCTAGGGCACAACCTCTCCTTCCACCCTGCTTTCTTCTTTGCCACAGCAGCTGAGGAGAAGGGACTGGGGGATCAACAGGAGATTCTTTCAGAGTGCATGTGGTTTTTGTGGGAACTGTGGACTGAAATCTTCCTTTAAATAAAGCAACCAGCCCAGGCTTGGTGATGTGTCCCCACCTAAGATAAGGGCAGGAGTAAGACCTTCTCTCACAAACCCCTGTCAGCAGGGAAGTGACCCCGATTTTTCACTGTATAGCAGCAGATGATGAATAATCGCTCAGATTTCACTACCTGTGGTGAGGCAAGTCCTGTAACCCCAGAGGTCGAAGCTGTGCTCAACAGGCTGTGTCTGTCTCAGTGCTGAGAGCAATACTCAGAAACCACCTGCCAAATACCTCTTCTCCTGGATAGGCACAGTCAGCCTGGCTTGCAGCCAGGAGAGGGGGGCAGAAAGGTCAGAAGAGAGCTCCCAGACTGGTATCAGACCTCCTTGGGTGGATTCAGACACGCTCTGGTGGCTGCAGGTTACCACGCTTCAGATTTCTGTATTTTTAACTGCTGGTGATTACTTGAGGACTTTGGTGCAAACACCCGTTGCTCATAGGAGGAGATGAACATAGTCAGAAGGGCTGTGTTGTGGCAGCCAGACATTTGAGACTTAAAGCATCAGAGTTGTGTGCATGCAGGAAACAAAAGTCTTCCTCAAGCATCCAAATCCAAGCCAGAAGTGTGGGGAGATTTTTGCTTCTTTGCAGGTTCTCATGCTGCTTTTCCTAGAGACAGTTTTGAGAAAGACTGTCAGAATATCTTCAACAAAATACTAAAGAAACACACTGGGAACTGTGAAAGCTTGCATTTGAATATAAATATGAACTGACAAGCTGCTTTGCGTGGTATCATTAAACTTCACGGTTAGACTTTTTTTTGAAAACCAAATTATCTTGTAAAAATATGCCTGTAATAGTCAACTTAAGATGAAAACTGCTTATTTTTGTGTTTAGTGTAATAACTAGGAGAAGGAAAAGTTTCTGTGATTTAATGTTTAATAAGGTTTTGATTTATTTTTACATTTATAGCAGCCTAATTATGAATAACATTCATGATGCTGCAAGCACACGGGGGCTATAAAACTGAAGTAGTTCAGGACGATTTTAAGATTATTTCATGCTCTTAAGTCTAAAACAGAGGTCGAAAGTGCATTTTACTGTAGCTGCAGCCAAGCTTAGGTTAGGGCATCCCGAGCAGGAGGGAACAGCTCGCACCCCGGTGATGCTCAAATATCCCTATATTTAAGGAAGAAAAGGGACTTGGTGAATTTTTCCGGGCAGGCCGATTCAGAGGGACCTCGGTGACCGCTGGATGTCACTGTTAAGTCGCACAAAGCCCCGAGCTGTGCCCCCGTGCCCTGGCTCTCAGCTCCCCTCGCCCCCAAGGCTGCCGCGGGGCTCGCCCGCAGCAGCAAGAAGAGCCGCTCCTGGCTTGGCGACAAGAAAACTGCTGGGTTTTTCTGGTGTTTTCTCATTATTTTTAAAAGCTATGCAAAGTTCAAAGTGCTGAAGCAAAGCTATTCAAAGGCAGGGGGTGAAATTTAGGGCAGCAGGAAAACAAAGTGAGATTTGGCTTTATCCTTTCTTTCAAACAAATCTCCATACCCAAATCACCGTAGCCTAGGATGCGAGGTTTGTTTGGATATACAAGGTGTGAGGATTTGTAGGCGACTTGATTTCACTGCTATTTATGCTGCAGGAGTGAAAAAGAAAAGTGCCGTAATTCATTGGCACAAACAGGCTTAATACTAAATTGGAGCAACGAATCCTGCTGTGACCTGGGTGTAGTCCTCAGGACTTTTCTTCCCCGGTGCATGGATGTGTGGTTAAGTATTTTCCATATATTAAACACACACTCAATATTAAGTAGAAGTTTACGTCGTGTTTGGGCACTGGAACAGGTTGCCCAGGGAGGTGGTTGCTTCACCTTACGTGGAAGTCTTTAAGGGATGGGTGGGCGAGGCGCTGAGGGACACGGTTTAGTGTTTGATAGGAATGGTTGGACTAGATGATCCGGTGGGTCTCTTCCAACCTGGTGATTCTATGATTCTATTCTGCTAAAGGACAGAAATACCTTTCTCCAGTTGTCTCCTATTTCTCTTCATTCACAGCTGTGACAACAGGTCTGTTGTCCATGCAGGCTTCAGACAGTGTGCACTTTTCTCTAGTTTTAGTGCCAAAGCCATGGAAAATGGGCTCATATTATCAAAGCCTCACTCTGGAGCAGGCCTGTTTACCAGACCATTTTACTAAAAAGTGGCCTGTTTATGCCATCATAAAAATTTCCTTTGAAAGAAGACCTGTTCTTGAATTCACAATGGGCTGTGACAAACTGTGAATTTCAAACAGGTCCACATTTCTCTTCACATGAGCAAGTTGCTGTAGATATTTGCTCCAGCCCCATCACAACTCCCCATTGGTGATGTGGGGCTGATTCCTGTGCTGACCCAGGAGAGCTCCCCTGATGGTTCCCCCATCGTTTAACTGAATTGAGGCTCCAGCCCAACTTTAAAATTCCCCTGCCTCCTGACACCTCACCAGCTGAAGGCTGGTGTGTCATGACCCTGTTCTGGCTATCCATTGGGGCCTCATAAAGTTTTTCTCTAGCTTAATGACCCACTGGAGTATTCAGAGGTAATTTACAGTGGTAGGAAGTGGGATAGGAACCACTGAAAGAACAGCATTTATTTTACCTTTGGATAGCATCTTTGTGACAGTTTTCTGTCATTGTATGATAGTACAGAGGGGTAATGACTTACTCTGGACTACAGGTGCCACCTCGGAACATAAAATAATTTAATTCATTTGGGACCAGACTCATAAGTGCTCAATCTTTTATGATGGACAGGGTCATAGTTTCTTTTTTTCCCCCCTCCCCCCTACACCAGACTTTGGCTGTGTCACAAAATCCCAGCCACAGAGATAGTACCAAGCATAGATCCTGCCATAACAGCTTTGCAGAGGCTGCTGAGTCCCTTGTAAAACATCCCATTCCTCCCAAAACACAAGGTGTTGATACGATATTTTTTTCCTGGGACTTACTTATCCCTTCCTTTGAATTGTGAGCCCAAGTGAACTTCACTTATTCCCTTTGTTTCGTGGATAACAAATCAAAATTCTCACTTTTGTCTATTTGCCTTGATTGGTGTCAGTTGTAATAAAACATCTATCTGAAGAAACCTAAGGAGAACTTAGCAAGGTGTTTGAGGCTAACCGAAGTGTTTCATTCTCCCCAATAGCTGTCAGCTAAAGTAATGACAAAATAGGTCTCCAGTAAGGAGAAAACACTCTCAAGACCTGAAATATGTTTTGAGTGTATGTGTAAAAACACAAGGTATAAGGAGGCCTTAGACTGCAGCTCAACTCAGTGTCATCTCACCAATTTCCTTTATTGCCGAGCCTCCTTCCCACTGCCCTGGCTCTGCTCCCCTGGTTGTTTCAGTCTTCTACCTCTGATTTCTGACATTGCCTCAGTCCATCACACTGAGGAAAAAAAAAATCTTGTGCTATTCAGGCACTGAAAGCAGTAGGGTTACTAACATACTGAGAAACAGCTCATTTTAAGTGTAGGGTAGGAATATCTGATCCATTTTCCAGATTTGTGTGAGAAACTGGGGAGACATCAGCTGTAGTAATTGTTTCTGACTTCATCTGAATTTCACTTCATTAAACCAAACTGAATGTGAGATGAACTGCGGAGGGAGCAGAATTAATTGAACTGGCTGGACTGCCTTGAAAACTGGGACGAGGTGGGAAAGCAGGGCAGTTTGCTTGGGAGACACCAGGCAGGGAGCAGGCAAAGCCTTGTGCTTCGTGGAGTTAGAGGAGTGGGCAGACACACCAGAGCAACCAAGTGGAAGGAGCAATTTCATGGTCAAAGATATTCATAGTGGAAGATAACCTAATAGTAATTATTTTTACGAGCATTGCAGATTAGTGGTGAAGAGAAAATCAGATGTGGGAGTGTGCGTAGATGGATACGATCTAGAACTTATGCTGCCGCTGTAAGGGTGTGGGGAGACACCAGCTGACAGGTAGTTTTGTACATATTGCCCCTGGGGAGTGGGAAGAAAAGCTGTGGATCCTTTAAGCACTCAAATGCTTTCAGCCACAAATGTTTGGATTAGGACCCACTCGAAGGTGCAGAGTGCATACTTGCTGAGTTCAAAGCCGCCAGAGATGTGCTGGTGCTTATTATAAGGTAAAAAGGAGAGAGGTAATGTCCTTTATCGCTCAATCAGTTATACACAGATAGAAGATAAGAGGAGATTCTGAATGGGGAAATGAAAGTTATTATTATCTGGACAAAACCATTCCTCCCAAAATTATAGTAATAGGGATAAAATATGTAGGGCTGCCAGAGGAGGAAAGCAGACCTTGATTTTGCATTAGGAGGTGGCAGGAGTGCAAGTGGGGTCAGATCCCTCCTGGCACGACAATGTGCCACCCGTGAGGCTCCAGGCACTTGGTCCTGCTCGTTAGCAGCATACGGACTGGAAGGAACTCCCAACAGAGCTGATGCACTGCACTGATTAGGGGCAGGAGAGATTGATTTATGATGAATGAATAAATAGGTAAGATTAAAATGTGGCTAAATGGAAAGGAAGGGGGAAGAGTCTAGGAGTATTTGAAGGGTGTTAACAGTGAGAAGGGAAAAATAAAGACAGAACAAGGGGTTTTTGCTATGAGCAACAGGATGAAATTCAAAGGGAATACTCAGATTTTATGTACATGGGTTTACCTAAATAAGGGGGCAGCCCAGAATAACTGCTCCTCACTTGCTCCCTGGAGCACACCTTGTGCTGCACAAAGACTGCTTTGAGAGCTCTGGATGTGATGCTAGCTATGTGAAATAAGAGGCATTTCTACATTGAATTGACAGTGCCCTTCACACTCACCGCAGCTTATTCCTCACTAACCTCCTCGTGTAGACAACAAGTATTTATCAGCATAAATTTCTTCTCTAGTAGTGAGATTTAAGCGTGCAAAATAATCCCCTCACTGGAAATGCAGAAGTAGCTGTAATACTTGGCAGGTGTGAAAACCAGTCAGGCAACAGAGAAAGGGGTTTAAGCAAGAGATCCTAAGGAAGGTCAGTGCCTGGGGTGGCAGCTCCGGTTATGGATCATCCCCTAGAGCACGCATGTGGGCACTGTCTGTGCAACTGCCCACCTAGCTGGGTGGCTACCCCAGGAGAAGTATAAGCATTTTCACCAGCATTTTTCCACGCCACTGAGGTGTTCCCTTGAGAGGACAATACACTTTTACAGGAGCTGCACAGAACAGTCTCGTTATGAATACATGGACTTAACTCCAACTCATCCATCTTAATAGGACTTATATAATTTTCCTTGATGGTTCTGATTTTCTATCCCATTAATAATAAAAAAGCTTCTCTTCTTATATATAATGCAATTCAACAGTAAGTCTCAAAGGAGGATCAAGATCACTTCATCTTTCCATCAATTTGATACCAATGCTTCTCCAGTTAAAGAGCTCCAGTGCGAGAACAGTGAAAGAAACTGGAGATTCATACTGTCACATTCATCTTTGAACCCAAATTTCTCTGAAGACAACAAGAATCTTCCAGCTAATGCCAGTAGACTTTCCATTACCTCCTGAAGGGTGTACTAGGGAGACTAAAGCCTCTATTTTCCCCTAATGTAAATTAGGATGCCACGGTGACTTCAACTGGGTAAGGCTGATCTTGACTACATGAGAATTGGGCCCAGAAGTTACCACATAAATGGTCTATGATTATTTTTCTGACACATACATTTAAAATTGGTGTCTGGAAAAGGGCTTGTTAGTCAGTGTTTGCAAATGGAATACTTCATGACAGTGCTAATTAAAATAAATGAAACTTGACTTTTCAAGATGATGGGTTTTTATAGCAAAGTACAGTAGTTTGGAAACATCTTTAATTTAATTGCAAAATACTTTCTCTGGTTATTTACTTAAAATTGTCTCCCCTTGCAGAGCTGCGCCAGTATTCTGGATGCACACTCATGATTTCGACATTTCACATTACATTATCAAGTTAATCTACCCAAATCATTAACCCCCAGCAGGAAAGATTTTTAATTATGTAGATTCACCAAGTATTTTTCAAGAACTGTTTTATCTCTAAGCGTTCAACCATAACGTACTGTGAGGAGAGGGAGGGCATTGTCCTACACTTGATTTCATGAACCAGCATCTTGTAAGAGGCTTCCAAACGCACAGCAAGTTTCAGCAAATATATCTTATCCACAACACAAAACAGCTAATGCCCTGGAGATTCCCTGCCCTCCTGGAAAGAACAACTGATGAGTGCTTCGGCAAGCAGAGGGTAATTTACACCAAACTGAGTCTAGTTTTTCCCTCTAACATAAGCTAATTTTATTTCAGTTTATCTCACTTCTGATTTGCATCTCAGGCTGTGGTATCTGAATCAGGCTGAAGCTAACAGAAAAGTGGTCAGAGTTAGTCCTGCTTTTACATAGGTTAGAATCCACATGAAAAATTGAGAACAGTATCAAACTCTATTTCTTGTCATCATGGGGAAACCAAAGCTTTGGGAAGATGATGGAGGGAGGACACTGCATTAGCTTTTAATAATTACCACTACTAACAGGTGTTGGTTTGAGCCCTTAATTCATGCCTTACCTTGCTTTCATGACCCCCATGGTGGGAAGCCTTTCTCTAGGTGTCTGCAGGGGCTTAGCTGTTCTCTCTTGGGTGTGATGCTGGGAAAGGCTTCTTGCTGGGAAACAAAAACATAGATATCATAAGTTTTGGAAAAATCAGTGAGTCACCACTGGCAGAACTACATAAAATTCTGCTGCTTTACTCCTCTGAATGACTGTCAAAAGCTGAGCAGTAATTGGGAGGAAACAACTGCACAAATGTGGTGTTCTCCCTGCTGATGTCATTGGTGGGGTCAAAGCAAGGATTCATACCACCAAGTGTATTTCATATGTAGGATGACAAATGATGACGATAATCCCACAGGAAGGGAAACATTTGAAGTGCCAGGGTTTACCCTCCTAATAAAGACAATACCAAATTCTTATGACTTGTGCAGCCAAGTGCCAAGCACAAACAAGAAATAAAGCGCTTCAGAAAGGAGAGCGCATTTTAATTGTATCTGTCACTGATGGGAACCACATAGTGGTTTTACAGGTGTTTGGAAGCCTCTTCCATGGCCACTTCTATCAAAGAAAGTTCATTTCAAGTTTTATTTTATCTATTCTTGTACCTGAAGCCTATGAAATCTCTAATCTGTCAGCCTATGTGATGTTTCACAGTGTTTCACATTGCTGTATCAAAGTTAGCAACAGCATCTCTATCTACTGCTACAGACATCATTATTTATTTGCCCTGTGCTGCACTCAGAAGTCCCAGATGCAATCAGAGTTATTGCCGAGTCTGCACCTAATTTAAACGTCAGTCTAATACCAGACAAGCCACTGTACTGCCAGTATAAATACGTGCTCTCTGATCATGGGAATGGACTTGAAACTAGCAGCCCTTCAATGAATTTCTTTCTTGGTTCACATCTTTCTTGCATTTCAAATTGGCTAGGATCCTACCAAAGACATATCTGACACCACCAAGAAGAAACACGCTGTCTCTGTCCTCTTCACTTTTGTTACCTGCCTGTTGCTGTCCCCAGAGCTGTTGGATGCTGTCTGCTGCCAGCAGATGTATGACTGTTGAACATAGGAATGAAGGGAGAGAGATGAACAGCTACCTCATAACAGGATGTGCTAAGTCCAAAGGTCGAGGACATGATGTGTCTGTTGCGTTGTGGCAGAGACACGTTGAAGTATCCGTAGGCTTTTGCCTGGAAGATCTCTGGAGGCAGCATAATCTAGCTGTGGCAATATGTCATCATATGTCTGCATATAGGAAGACATCATTTCCTTTACAGAACACAAAAAAAATGCAATGTATGCAGTGGCAAAGGGCAGCTTTCCCTGATAGTTCGGCCTGACCCTCCTGAGGGCCTTTAGGGAGATCAGTGGATGTTTTCAGGAGCTGCAGAGTGTTTGAACTTTATAACAGAGTGAGCAGGAATGGAGAAGGATCAAGACCTCAGGAAAAAAAAAAAGCAGCTGCTTGGAAGTACTTTGTGTATTGCTTGATGCAAATGAGGTACAGAGTGTGGATCTAATTGCAAAAAAAAAAAGGAAAAGAGAAAAAACCCATTATCCTTTTGAACTGGCATAAATCAGTAAGAGCCTGGAAATCAGCTGCCCAAATCTTCACCGGTTTTCCTGGTGTTTAAATGAAGTCAAAAGAGCTCTGCCGGTTTACAGGACCTAAGGATATGGCCTGATGGGATTACACAAGCATGAATATACTCTAAGCCAAAAGAGAATTAGACCCATCATTTTTAAAAAAGCAAGGCTTGATTAAGGATGTTCAGTATAGGTTTAGGAAAAAAGAGCACTGTCATGCCTCGCTAACTTTGCTGTTCTGTTGAAACATGACTACCAGGGAGCTATTACACTGCACTGGGATTTTCTAAAAAACTAATCAAGGAAGTGTGGTTTCAAGGAGTGTGGGGAACAGGACTTTTGTCAGTGCTAATTGCAGGCATTAATAGGAGCCCTAGCATAGCTGACTGTCTCGTACTCTGCTGAAGTTGGAAGCACAAGTGCACTTCACTTTATGGGTGCAGACATAGAGAGATAATTTCCCTTGCAGAATGGAGAGGCAGGATACGAGCTCGAGAGGAAACATCCTGATCACTCATGACATGATCAGTCAGAGGTTCAAGAGCTGCAAGGAATAGAGGGGGTAGTTTGGAAGGCATTTCTTAAGATTAAAACATAATTAATGTAGATGCCTCAGAGGCTTAGTTCTAATATTTGCGAAATACAGAGCAAGAGCTTTATTATTTTTAAATGTACTGGATAAAACAGGAAGACCGAGTTCTCAGCAGAGGTGCATCAGCAGATATTTAACAGTCAAAACCCAACTTTGCCATTGCAACTTGAGCATGTGCTAGGGAAACAAGGGAGTCTGGCCCCATAGAAAACACATTACAAACTACAGAAGGTGGGAGACTGCTGAGACTTGGCACTGGAGCTGAGAGCAGCCAGTACAACGTGTACATGCAGGGACTGTTACAGGAGTCATTGGGATGGGCTGTGTCAGATAAACTCAGTGAAGATTCAATGTTAGCAGTTCTGTCACTACTGGAGAGGAGGTATCAAACATGTCCCACACGGGCCCTTTACTTCAAAAGTCTTTGAGTTATTTTCTTAGTCATATCCCACATCAGAGAGCCTACAGATCAACTTCACACCATACAAAGTTAACACTGGGTTTTTTTCAGAGATATTGAAGCAGTTGAAGTTGATTCCTTTTTTATTTCTTTGGGGTTTTATTTTTGTCTTTTCTTTGAGTCACAGTTCCCACATTAAATATTGGGCAAATAAGACCAATGTAGAACTTGACCACAGACATTAGCAGGACCTCTACTTCTATTTCTTTTTTTTTATCAGCATAATGCAAAGAGATCAAACAGTCTTTTAGGTATGGTATTTTATGTTACTTACCACATCTTCTCTTATTCTTATTTCTATCAAGTCATCTTTAATATTGAAAGATTCTCCTACAATATGAAAGTTTATTAGAGGCCAACACTTCATTGCACCTTTGCATCCAGGTTCCCCTCCACTGATGCAGCTTCTCCAGGTTCTACATGTTCTGTTTTCCTTCATCATTTCTAGATACAGAAAAAACAGTCAGAATATCACAAGTACCCATCTCAGGGAAGTCAAGCACTGCAGCTGCCAGAGATTTTAGCTAACGCTGCAGAGCTCCCGAAAAGTCAAGTGTCTTCAGGAGGGGCAGACATGTTCTGCCAGCCCTACTGCAATGCATCCGTATTTTTCCCTGTGTTCAGATTAACTGTCTCTGTCCCTCTGCACAAATGGTTTGCTAGAGGGAAAGCCAGGACTTAAAAGTGTTTATACTTTCCCATTCTTTCAAAAGGGGAGAAAAGAAAAGGCTTTATATAGCCTGAGAAACAAAGACAACGGCATGGATAAGTAAGAAAGCACAGGTGTAATTACTGGACACAGTAAGAAGTCTTTTAAAAGCTCTTAAATGAGTAGTGTGTACATGTTTACCACTACTGCAGCTGGCATATAACCACAGGAGCACTGCGCTACAGGGATAAAATGAAAACTTGTGGAGGGCTACTGAACACTGGGAATTTTCACAGTGAGGCTGAACAAAATTATTTAGCACTGGGGGGTTCTGTAATTTTGATACACTGGGAAAAAAAAGCAGTGCCTTTGTCCAGGACTAGTTTTTGCTCACCCGGAGTATGAAAGCTGGCATTTGTCACTCAGGCTGTTCAAGAAAACAGGCAGATATTCACCCAAGACTTACTAAAGGTCTTCTTGATTCTGTTTTGGTTGCTTTGCCTACCTAGCTTCTTGAAATTGTCCCAGGGCTTACACTTTGGCATATTTTTAAAAATGCAAACAGATTTTCAAGGCAAGCTTTGAGCCTCAGGGAGTCTCCAGCATTATAAACAACTGAGCTGGTGAAACACTTGAAGCACTTGCTGTGAGAGCAGATGAAAACCCTCCTGAGTTGCCAGCAGCTTTAGCCATGATAGCATGGCCATTATGCCTTGTAGCTGCGTTTCCCTGCTCTTACTTATAAAAGGTGGCCATGCAAAGACTTTGCAGCCAAGCACAGATTTTGTGGAAGACAAAGACCCAATTGCTCATCCAAGTGGTCCATCTGGCTACAAGTTACAGACCGACTACATGCATTTTACAGCGGGTGAGGACTTTTGCCGGACACCCTGTGTGGTTTTGCACTGCAACAACTGAGGCTGCTGCCAGGGGTACCATTGATTTGGAAGGCTGCAGCAAGATGCCTCACAAGATGATCCCATTTTTATGGCTGATATTACACTTATCTATATCCATTAAGTACCTCTTTCTCCTCATTAAATTTTGATCATTTTCTCTGATAAAATATGGCTTTGGAAGATTGCTGTTGCAGGTTCCAGCTTTCGCCTTGCTCCTGAGGCTAAGGTTTTAAAGGCACAATCCAGCAAATTACTCCCCAAGTAAGGATTTTTATGCAAATACTCCTGTTAACTTTACATAAGAAAGAGTTTGCTGGATCAAGCCATTATTCCTAAGGCTTACAATGGAAACACAACTGACCTTTAGCTGTAATGAGCACCAGTAAAAAATAAGTGTGACAAAATTGCCTAGATCTTTGCAAGGTGATACAAGCTGTGCGGTGTACTAGCAGAGGACAGATCTCTGAACAGGCTGAAGGAGTTAAGTCATTTCACGGTGTTAGATAACAGCTAACTGACAGCAGATATAATGCATGTTGATAACCAAATGTGATTCGGCAGCTAAGAATGAAAGAACCCAAATATCTGCTAAACCAAGCTGTATGGGAGTTATTATAGGAATGTTCCCAAAGCTTTTGCAGCTGCAGGAGGAAAAGAAAAAAAAAAGCAAACACGATGCTGCAACCTAATACAAAAGAAAGAGGAATCAAACCAGATGGTGCAGTTGGTATATAAGCCACCAGAGCAATTGCACCTAAAGTGTGGCATGTTGAGTGCTGCGATCACTGTGCAATGTAAATATGCAGCAGGCTATGAGAAATGCAGCTAAGCACAAGTGTTATGCCACTGTGCTTATGAAATTATAGGCAGGATGAACTACCTGGGTGAATGTGTATATGAAAACAAGGCAGAAACATCTCTGATGTTATAACAAATTAAATTCAGCTATACAGAGGTAAAGGGCAGTGAGGCAAATATCTTCCAGCAGGTGGGTGGGTTACCAGTACTGAAGGAAAATGTGCAGTCTGTGGGTGGGCTGTCAGACCAATGAGCTCAAACCTGGGCATCGTTTACCTCTTAGTGCTTTCCCTCCCCTTTTTGTCCAAAAAGGCTTTGAAAAAGGCTCAGCATAGCTTAACCCCTAGCAGTGACCACACAGCAATCCTGACACCAGCTAGCTGCCGCTCCCTCTCCCCTCAGGTAACCAAGCATTAGCATTATTAATGCGAACTCTTGCCATCACTTTGCAGCTAGAACAAAAACAGGTCAGCGGCATCACTGCCACTCCACACTTCCCTTTGCTTCATTTCCACTTCATTTTTCCTCCCTGCTTGTACCTGCCTGTGTCCCTACTCTGTCATTCACCCATTGCCTCTTCTTCATTTCTCTTATACTGCTCTTGCTCTGCCTTCCCTTCGTCTCCTCATTGTCCTTTTCTACCCTATTATCCAAGTGGCTTTTTATATCATTTCCTTGCTTTTACCTTTTGTCTTTGTCTTCTTTCTTTCTTTCCACTCTCTTATGATATTTTTAATGCCTTCCCTTTCCCTCTCTTTTTATTCCCCAGCTGCATTGTCTATTGTATTACTAGCCATTATCTCCAAATATATTTTGATATATTTTCCCCCTTTTTCCAGTTCAGCGTTTTGTTCCCATTTAAGGCACCAGAAAGCACTAAAGGTTAGAGAGGAAAACTGAAAAGCATTCCAGTAGTTTTCCATGAGCCTGTGTATAAAGCGCTTCTTTTTCCAATTGATGAGAAAGCGGTAATCAGTTTCCCCCTGCATCAAGCTCTTTTACACAAAGAGATTGCTGCAAAAAGAAACCAAATAGATTTCTAAGTGGCCTACCCCTTATCTCTGCCTCAGTGCCCAGTGAACCCACAGCCTTTTCGTCTGCTGCAGCTGCTGATGCCATGTGAAGCAGAGAAGGTTGGAGGGGGATGGCAGCATCCTGGCTTGCTGGAGTGTGTGTCTGGCTGATGCTGGCAGTGCTCATGGCTTGGGTACTGTGGCTTGTTTCCCACCTGGAAAACTTAAAGGCTTGATGAGATAGCAGGGAAAGGTCTCTAACTTTGCAGCACCTGAAATGGTGGCAAAATGGGAGGTAAAAGAGAAAATGTTTCAGTACTAAAATTAAGCCTTGATCTTCAGAAACTTCACCCCAACCCTTAGGTACCCACTCTCCTACCTGTAAACATGGGGGTCCAAACATGGCAATGTGTGGTCAAAAAATAGTTCCAGTTTAAGGAGGTATGGATTGAAATGGCATTTTCATTCTGTTAGACAGGATGTGCTCCCTCCTCAGTGTTGCCTTTACCAGAAGAAATCAGAGCGCCATGTGGAGACCACTTGATGCTCCTTACATGGGTGCTATCAGCTCCTTTATCCTTCTGTGTCAGCAGCCACGGACCCAGCTGGGCCAAATAATCCCCAGCAGAATCCTTCCCTGCACCACAGAGTCCCTGATTTGTGGGGGCTGCGTCTGTCAGAACCCACCAGATGTACCTCAGGTCAGTCTGACCCACAGGTAAGGGCCCAGGGCTAGGGACCGCCCTGGTGTGGGTCTTCTTAGCCTCTATAATAAGCAAGTCAGAGCCTCATCTCTGACCAGTTAGATGTTTCATTTTCTACACAAGCCATTATATGTGGTGAGGGTGTGCGTGGGCTGCAGTAAGCTGGGCAATGCATTAGTGCCATAAGCATTTCTACAAGTTTAGGAGGAGATGAAACAAAACACAATCCTGAAATTATGTCTAATAAGGCAAAGGGAAAATGAGAACATACAGCCAGAAGGTGAAAGCCCCATTATGAAAAATTTGGTTTCCTGTTTTTTTCTTTAAAATATAATTTCAGTCAAATGGATCTTATTTGCACAGTTGCATTTGTCATTCTGTCTCTTTTCTGCAACCACACAATACTTTTATCTCTGATGAGGAAATATTGTAATTGCTTTGTCTCCTTCTCTACCTTTGTTACAGTTCTCTGCTTTCTTCCCCATCACACACAAAAAAAATTAAAAAAAAAAATAAAGGCCCTCATCTAAGGCCCAGGACCAGAGGTTTAATGTTGACAGTGTGCTTTGTCACTTTGGCTCTGGAAAAGGCTTACAAAAGCTTTATTAACAGGCTCATTAGCACGGCCTGATTTACTTCTGCAGACTTTACTCTTTTACTAGTTTCCAGGAGCATCAGCATCAGTTGCAGGGCTAATGAATTCACTCAGATTTGCATGCTAATGAAGCTCCCATGACTCTCTGTGCTCTCTACTTCAAATCGATCTTTGCTGTTGCTTGAGGAATATTAATAGAAATAAAAGTAAAGGGTAGCACCAGGCATTTCATTTGGACTTGCTGTAATCCAAGGCTGCTGAGCAATTCATATTTCATACATTACACTGTTTCAGATCTTATTTCTTTCATGCCTTATTGACTCAAACTTTGCGGAAGACATCACCTTTAGGAAATTCCTAGTGTAGCAGTTGGCCAGGGACTCAAGAGACTACTTACCTAAAATCGTACTTGAGCTCTCAATAAATAGGTCAGTCACCTAAAAGTGCTTCCATGCAGCAATGCAGTTCCAGTTATTTTTCCCTAAACATATGAATTTCATTTCCCTTTGACAAAGCAGAAAACCTTTGGACTTTGGTTGCCTCTGATGCCTGTGCACTGCATCACACGAAAGTGGGGTGATGAAGCTTCCCTTAACTAGACCTTAAATTCAGCTGGAGGTGAGGGACCCAATCCAGCGGGGCTATCTGGCTCCATATGGGGGCTGCAGCCATACAGGGAGCAGAGACATCTCCAGGGACATGACAACAGGCGACCTAGCTTGAAGCAACCAGGGTGCCAGTAGCAAGCTTATTCCTCAGTTTCTGGAAACCATTGGGAACCATCTTTCCTGAGCTATCTAGTCATTGTATTGCAGCTGCCAATATATAAATGAATATATTTATAACATCCTGAAGCATAACAATTGCCATTTCATAGTCTCAAAAGTCAGTTTTTGCCTGAATTACTTTTTTAACAGAGACTGCTTTGATTTAGTCTCCTGTAAGAAAAGCCGAAGGAATGTGGAAGTGCAAGTAAGGATTCAGAGCCCCAAATCTCCTGCTCTGGTAGCTCTATAGGCTACTTACCTCATAGAATCAAGGCAACAGATCCGACCAAAGAAAAGAGGCAGGTGATTTTCTTCTGTTAATTGGAGATTCTACCCTTTCAGCCTCTCTTTAATTGTAGCAATGATGATTACTGGTAGATGTCTGAAGCCCTAGAAAGAAATCCCATTGCACAATCTTGTTTTTACAAGAATATTTTTGGCTTCTGAAAGTGCACTTAACACATCCAAATTAATGGAAAAGAGGATTCTTCACTGAGCAGCCTCTCGTGCCTGCTCCTCTTAATTTGATACAATAGCAGAGCATACATTGAGATTAAAATGCTCTTTTGGATGCTCAATTGCAAGAAATCATTCAGCAAAAACCAGGGCACCATTTTCACAACATCTCTTGAGAGTGAAGATAAATCAAACAGCTCCATTTTGCTTGCTGCAAAAATAACACAATGGCTACATACTTTTTTGTTTCCTTCCTCCCCCAAAACAGAAGTAAAGGAAATAAAATAAAATGAAAAGCGAGCTGTGGACTAATTATCCTTTTCTAAATGACTTCATATTGTAAAATAGCTTATTGAATACATAATGAACATCATTACTACCAACTGCTTGCAAGTGGAGGAAAGTGAAGCGGTCATCCCATCATTATCAGCACTTGTTTCATGAATGATGCAGAGTGCCAAGGTGAAGCGGGTGCTTCATGCCCCGGCTGCTGAAAAAGCAAGCCAAACTGACAGCCTCAAAATTTTATTTACATTCAGTAGCACCTCACCCTGCCTCCAACTCCACTATCTTGCTGCTCTCTGATGAACTTTGAGGGACCCAGATGCTGCTTGTAGCATGGACATGGTTTGGGAATTGGCAGCTCTTCCCCTAGCTTCCCAGCAGCAAGAAGAAAACAAAGGGCTGGGCTGTATCTTCTGCTGTGAGAGGTTTGAAGGGGAAATGTGTGTTAGGTCACTCACCAGGGCAGAGGGTTCCCACCCATGACTTGGTGAGCATTTTTGAGTATTTATAGCTCCTGTTCCCTGCAAAGCAGAATGATTTCCTGGGAGAGGCTGGAGGAGCCTAGCCTAAAGTCCCTTTCCCAAGCTGTGCAGCCCAGAGGCTGTGAGAGACCATCCTTACTTTCAGTGAGACCCACCTCTGCCCCACACACGTGCTGCTGTTCCTGACCTCAGTGCAGACCTGGAGGGTGCTGCAGACAAAATTATCATTTTCTTTCCTTTCACTATCTTTCTGTCCAAATGAAACAAATGCGAAGCATGAAGCACACAGATTACACTTTCACGGCGATGAAAAAACTCAGAGAGATTAAAATACTCCTCCTATGTTAGGAATGTTCCTACATTACATGTGTTGGACAGTTTCCCTGCTTTCAAGCGTTTGCAAGCCCTGGGTTGCACTATCCTGGCAGGTGCTGTGCAACAGAGGCGTGTGGCTACCGCAGACGACGGCCACTCCTTCCAGTCTCACCCTCCATTTAGCAATTCTGTTTTATGCCTCAAGGCTAAGAGGTCATTTGTAACAGTTTGGCCTGGATCACTCTGAATGAAAACATCCAATCAAGCCCTAATTGTGACAAATTATATTAGTCTGTGCTTGTGCAACTTGCATTGCAGCAACTTAATTCAGGCTGTGCTTAGGCTGTGGAGACTGGGGGAGGCTAAAGAAGTCCCTTCCCCACACAGAGAGGTGTGTGGGAGACCTCGGCTTCCCCACTGGCTCCCTCCTGCTCTGCCTCCCTAGCTTGGCAATGAGCGTGCTCTCATCCCAAAGCACTTATGTACTGTCAGTTCGTAGAATCATAGAATGGTTAGAGTTGGAAGGGACTATAAAGACAATTTAATTCCACTCCCCTTGCCATGGGCAGGGACACCTCCCTCTGGATCAGGCTGCCCAAGGCCCCATCTCACCTGGCCTTGCACACTTCCATAGATGGGGCAGCCACGACTTCCCTGAGCAACCTCTTCCAGGCTTTTGACAACTTAAGCAGGTTAGTCCCACTCCATGTTCCGTGCCTGCTGAAAGTCCAGAGAAGAAAGAACTTCTGGCCTGTGATATAGAAAAAATGTCAAAATAAGGTGCAAGAACAAGGAATGTGAAGGTAGTGTGTATGGTTACCCCACCATTCCTATGGGGAAGGTTCACTGGACCTTCAAATACTTTTCTCTAGCTCAAGATGCAACAGTGAAGCTGAAAAAATTATTAAAAAAAAAAAGAAAAAAAGGAAAGAAATCCTAAAATTAATTTTCCTACATGACATATTTTAAAGGGCACTGTCAATTTGCTTTATAATTACATTTCTAAATCACTGGAAGATTACACTGAAGGTTGAACTTTACAAAACCTGAATATTTTTATTTTCTAAAATTGAAAACCTTTTTAGGGATTTAAATACAATCCTTCAGTGCTATAAACCCATGTACCTGCAACAGTGAGGAAATGGCTAGAATGTGCTATCCTTGTTCCTGCTCATTTGTACCTGTGATTTCCCACTGAGGCCACTAAACCTTGTGGGATTCAGAAGCTCCTTCTTCAGAGGTGAGTAGCATGGTTAATCACAAATGCTGAGGTCTCCTCAAAGTTATGACACCTCCCTCATTCATCAGGCTCCTGAGAAAAGACTTGAAGCGTTAATATTTGAGGCAAGAGGTTTATTTTGCTATCCGGCTTTTGAGCCTCCCAGATATCCCCACTTCATGCCTTCAGGCTTTTCTCTGCAATGAGGAAAGCTCCAAGTATCTTAACTGAGAGCTGAGCTTCTCACCTTATCAAATTGCTCCAGGTGTGAGAGAGAAACTGGGCGTCAAGAGACTCAGCAGAGATATCTGCAGGTCTGCCTTTGGGGAGAAATTTGTTTTGAAAGCATTGGAATGAGCCAAAGGGATGAAATCCTTTGTGGGTGGGCACCCTCCCAGTGCCCTCAGCCTAAATTCCACTTGTTTCACAAGTCCCGTGAAAATACAGCAAACCTTGGCTAAATTTGTGCCCTAGCTATTCAGGGGATGCTCAGGAAAGGTATCTGGGTTAAATAGGGATGTGATTTAAAAGCACCCAAGCTAAACCACATTAAATTTTAACATCACTGCTCTATATTGAAATCAGGCTGCTTCTACCTTAGCACCCTTCTCTGCGAGATGAAATCCGGTTTAACAAGGTAACTTTCCCATGCGAGCAAACTCACTGCCTAGTCTTTACAAGGCAGAAAAATGAAAGCACAAAGCAACTTGACTTTGTAGTCGTCGGGCTTGCCAAATGCACTTAGGAAATGATGGAAGTCCCCGTGCTCATCCAGTACAGGAATCTATATTAGGTTTTTCAAAGTCTTACAAGCACAATAAGCTAATGCAGTCTCTCAGCACAGGTAAGATTTATTTCTCTCGTTCTCTAATATATAAGGACCCAGATTCTCTGCTTGTATAATCCATCGGCTTACATGGATTTACACCAGATATTGGCATTTGATCTATGACTGGTCTTGGTAGTTTGGCTCTAGTTTGAGTGAAAGAATAAAGTTCAGAGGACAATAAATAGAGAAAGACTAGTTTTATGTGTATCGAAGACAACAAAGTTGTAGTCTGATCAAATAGTCATCTAAGTAAATAACCTCAAGAAAACCAATTATTTTCATACTAGGAAGCTACTGTCAGAGGTGTGAGTGTGCTCCTGCTGTATCAGACCAAAAAACCAATATTTGTGTATAAAATGGATATCTGGTTACCGAAATAGTATAGCAATTCACTGATTATAATTTAAAAAGCAACAATCAAAACTCAAGATAATCCTGCAGGTAATCAAAAGCTGCATAAGTAGCAAGTGCTTGTAATCAGCTGTGGGTTTGCTGGATGGCTACCAAAGCTGGCTTTGACTGGTGTCGGTTGGAGGTGACAATGTGATGACTGATAAGGTAGTTTAGTCTAAAGGCGCATGTGCTAATAACCTGGAGAACTTGGAGGGGAAAGAAAAAACAGCAACCTTCAATCTACAGCAGAGCACCTCACATGAACTATGCAAATATATATGTTTATACAGCACATTTAAGTGAATTTATAGGTTACATTGAAAATTTAGGTTTCATAGCTTCGAACAGACCGACAGCATCAAATGATATTACTTCTAATGTGAGCATGTCGGTGATTTTAACAGCATTTGCTCTACTGAAACAAGATACGCCTTGGAATAATAAACAGCAGTTCAAAGATTAGATAAATATGTTTGGCAGTTCCCCTGCCCTTTGCCTCACAATATGTATGTACCACAATTGAGACTATCCCCAGTAAATTACCACCCTCCATGGGGTTCTCATGTTAAATTATTTCAAATAAGCAAGGCCAAATGCTCTCAACTTAGCCAGAGATAATCAACTAATGTAAAGCAATTTCCGATAGTTATATTTTTCTGCTTCAGGCTCTTAAAACAAACAAACAAACAAAAAAACCCACAAGAAACCAAACACACAGAAAATCGGGGTGGAAAGAAATAAGAAATGTTGTCTATTGCTTGCCAGTGCTGGATCAGCAATCATGTGTGTTCCTAAAATTTAAAGTTACCAGTGCTGGGTACCAAGCCCAAGCCATCTTCTATGAGTCAACAGCAGTGAGATGGGGCTCAAAGCCCACCTGTACTTGACAGGAGTCTAAGTGGATCTTTCTCATCAGTCAGATGATCTGTCTCCTACTATAAAGCTGCAGGAATTAGTTTCACTCCCAGAGCTTTTTAATTACGTTCAAATATAAGTGCATCAGTCAGACAAAGAAGTTGCATTACTACCTCCAGAGTTTCAGATCATGACACTCTCTCCTTAAGGTTTTATTTTGATGTTTGCATTGGCTTTCAATTTACAGCAGCCATATCTTGCTGTAGTATAATAACATAATTTTCACTGTCTGTTCAGAAACTCATTGGAATAGGGATGAAATTTCATGATTTACATAATCAAGGTCTGAACTGAAAGTTCTGATTTTAGCTATAATCCTAAAATAGAAAGGGGCATTCTTTTTGCTTACATTTTGTAAGATCTGACACACCATTTTCTAAATGGTTGTGTAATTCTGTCTTGCTATTGCCAGTATGCCCCATTACCAGTCAAACTAATAGGCCTGGAGAATGAAACCCCCAAAAGAAATCTTCCAAATTAGTGAAATAAATACAGTTAATGATGATAATTAAGTCACTGGGGATAATTGAGAGATTATCCAATTACTATCTATATTTCTTTGGCTTGCAAATAAGATAAGAACGTGTGGAGCTAATCTGTTACAATAATAATAATAATTTAAAAAAACAGGGGAAAACACCACAAAGAGGTCCAATGCAGTAATTATTAGATTTCTTCATGACTGGAGGTATCCTGCCCATTTAATTGCCTAATTTGAGGTTTAAGTAGTCTGGAATAATTTTTTAGGCAGCTGTTTCAACACTGGGCTCTTGAGGAGGTGGAGATATTCTGGATCAGGATTGAATTCTCTACCACAGGTCCTGAGGAAACCCTGCTATTTTCTTGACCCAGACCAAGATGGGCGCACATGCCCCTAGCAAAGGTCTTAGGATAACTACAGGTGAACTATTTAAAAGTAAGAAGGCATGGGTTCAATCTAGAGTTGTGCTCCAAATTCTGGTAGTAATCTTAGGACAGAAGCATTATACCAGCACGTTCCTGGGTACAAAATGATCCCCAAATTCCCCCACATCCCCCATCAACTGCAGTGACACTCTTTTCTGGTTGAATTTTGCAGACATGTAAGTTTTGTCATCATGCAGTTTTGTCATCATGTTAAGGAGAGGTGATTGATCTCCTGTGATCAGGTCAGGTGCTAAGGCAAAATTTTCATCCCAAATATTTCTCACTCTGAGACAAATGGTGGCTAGAGTTTTCAAATGTAGCAAGTGGATTAGCGCCATGAGCCAAACCCCAGGAAGACAAAATGATGCACTGGGTAGTTTTACATGCTCATGGATAGGCACTATTTTCGGAGGGCTCACTACACTTTTCTCACTTTTGTTGTAAGTCTTTTTAGGGCCTTGTTTAGCACAGGTGATTTAAGGAGATCTAAATATGGCCCCCAGCAAGTCAATTAAGGATGTGTTTAATTTTCACATGTGCATAGTTCCTTTGGACCACATCCACGGAAATCAATGGCAAGACTGCTGATGGTTTGATTGGCTTCGGATCGGAGCCAGCAATTTTGATTGTAGAGATCAAATACTTAAAATTAAGCATATGACTAATACTTCACTGGGTTAGGGAATCAATTAATGGAAGTGGGGTGCTTGTTATAAGATTTCATTAACTTTCATGCAGATTTTTTTCCTGAACAGAAACTGCATATTCATTGCCCTTGAATGCATTTAGGTAACTTGGAAATAAAAGAGGATGGTTGATATAACAGAATTTTCTAATGAAGCTTTTGCAAGGAGTATGTGATTCTGTAAAGAAAATTAAATCCTTACATTGAGAGACCTCATACCAGACCTTATACCAAAAAAGGTACGTACCAGAAAGCTGTTCCAATCCTTTTGAATTTCTTCAGAATAATCTGGGATTTACAAAGCTGGAAGGTGATGACCTTCACAATCGAATCAAAAGGATCAGAAATGATGCAGCAGAACGTGATCCCCTGTCTACACATCTACTTTGAGTAGCTACTGGAAGTAAAGCATCCCTCAGCAGTTCAGATCTTCCTTAACAGAGGTCTCTACAAGAGCATCTCTGTTTCCATCCTTGTTCAGTCCTACCAGCCCAGTGAAACTCCATGTTAGGCTCAAAACTTCTATGCACTCAGAAAAAAACCAACTCTGAAATCAGGTGGTGGCACACGTTCTGCCAAGGCCTGGGAGCTGCTCTAGGAAGGCTCCTAGGGAAGGTCTCAGACTACTCAGCTAGCATAGGCTTTGATGGATTGCACTTTGCAGCAATATGTTTTTATTCCTTGGCCACAAAGGAAACCCTGGGCAGCCAGCTCAGCTCTGGAGAAATTCCACTCCTAACGGTTCCCCATTGCCAACCTGGAGCCATGGAAAGGGAGCTGCCTTTGGCCAACAGAGTTGGTGCACATGTCTGTGCGCGTGCAGATGGCTGTAATGTCAAAGCAGCATATTAAGTCACAAAATGTTTCTGTAAATATTGTTTCACACTTGGGTGAGCAAAGCATGCTTTTATTTGAGAGACAGTGCAGGGTGTAAATTACATTGTAATTGAGAAATTGCAAATGCCAGCTATTGCTTTTTATTTTTGTTAGTATTTTGTTACTAAAAAGGCGTGATCGTTAGTGGGGATAGCTGTGAGTGAAGCTCCCTGCAATGAGTTCTTGTTTCTGCTGAATTTCCCTCCTTTATTCTGGCTTTGCTTGCCTAGATTCAACTCCTCCTTCCTAATAAAGATGTCTCCAAGCCCATGAGAATTCCCAAGTCTTGCTTGCTCACAGCTTGGCAATCTTCCCCTGCAACATCTGCCAGCTGAGAGCGGGTGGTCTGGCTCTCTCTTTGCCCTGCTGCCCCTTCCTCCTGGCTGTTAGGCAGGTGCAAGTGAGGCTGACAGTCTGCTAAGACCCAGCTTTATCGCTTGAGAGTGGAAATCAAAAGAAAAGGCCCTGTTGAGAGTCTCGGTGTGAAGTGTTCTTTGCTGCAAAACCTGTGAACATGATTTCCTCCTCCCCAGAGCAGGTGGCAGAGGTGCATCCATTGAGGGGCTCATAGGAACACCTCTCAGGTTTGACAGCTGACCACTGCCATCCCTTTGGGTCATGGTGCGGTACAGATGTTCTGCCACCTTCCACAACAAATACCATTCCTGGAAAATTGCGATTGCAGCTGGAAGCACAAGGAACATTTTAAGACTCTGCATCTTTGCAGGTCTTTGCAATATCCTCATGTCTTACATGTCATCATTGTACCCTAAAGGGCCACCCACCTAAGACCTGGCAGGAGCATAAGATCTCACGGAATCTCTCTTTTTACTGCTGATGGAAAAAGCCAATTGTTTGTAGCCCAGGCAGAAAGCATCCTGATTTCTGGAATCTCAGGTGTCCTTGCTTGCTGGGAAGCTCCCCTTTAGGCAAAGGAGTGGAGCACAACCTCATTCCTCAGGGCAGTCAATGAGCCTTCAAGCACAGGAGGTGAGGGCAGGAAAGGGAAAGGAAGACAGATCCAGCTGTACTAAATCAACGCTTCGTGGGCAGCTTTTGCTGGCAGCGCTCCGAGAGCCTGGGCTGGAGGCACAGAGCTGTGCCCCCCCACCCCGCTGGGAGATGCAGTGGGAGCATGAAGCACTTCCAGCTGGGAACAGAAAACCGCAATTGCAAATTGCACCCTCAGTGCTCAGGGGGGTGAGTCAAGCCCATTAGCCAGCTAATCCTCACAACAGGCTTTTGTGAGGCTACTATTTTGTTCTGGGGAAATGTATGATCTACTGATTACACAGTATCCCAACAAGCCAAATGTATGCTTGAAACCAGTAAACAATAAATATTTAATTAGCCGGTCATTTTTACAATAACAACAGGCAACAATTAAACTGGCTTTTCATTTCCTGTTCATTTAGTTGTCAGTCTTCTATAGTTACAGTTAAAAGCCAGCTACTGCCTTGACCACAACCTTTATTAAGATTGTGAAGAGAATATTTAGATTTTATCCAAGCTTTTGATCTATGTCGCTGATTTCTTCTGCTGTTGTGCAGATTGTGGGCATGCCTCACATAACCATTAATATAATGTGAGTTGAATTTGAAACTTAGAAGCTCTTTTTTTTTACTCTAACTGTGCAAACCAAGGTTTCAGAAAGCAGTAACACTTGACAATACAGTTATGATTCAACTTGACACTGCTGATCTAATTCATTCCCAACAGGACTTTGCTCATCTCACCTGTCTGTGTATGGTTGACTTTTCCACATTGAGCCCTTCTTCTATCCTCACACCTCTGCGTTCCTCTCTACTTGTCCACTGCTGTTTGTCCACAGTCCTTTTGATGAATCCCAAAGGTGCTTGCCAAGGGGGTGTCAAATTCCTAAATGGAAAAAAGGAAGAAGAAAGTAATTTTCAAGCACCAAATTGAAAGCCCATGCTGCTTACGTTTGCATCTATAGCCTCTATATTCTCTCCTCTCTATTCTCATCAATTATTCTCTGCATTCTTTGTCTTCACAGGGATCACCAAACTTTGCAGGTGAACTGCCTTCTTGGCAGGTTTATTGGAGAAACCTAGGGCTGGAAACTGAAACATTCTTACATATTAAACCTACCCTCTCCCATGTTAAACACATAGTTCCGGAGTAGACACTTAGCAGTGTGGGGGCAAGATTAGGTGGATCATTCTCCCACTGCAGATGAAGCCTCTCCTGCCACTGACAGTGATGCATCTACTCCTGCAAATTAAGCAGGGCTTCTCTTACACGGCTTTCAGCCAGGGCACGCAGGTATGATAAGGAAAAGAACAGGGATTTTGTCTGGGTGGATTCAGAGCAGCAGACTGTAAATGAGGAGACTTGGTTGTAATCACAGTTCTCCTGCTGAACGGCTGTCTGACTGCAGACAAGTCGTTTTGCATCTGTTTCCCTTTCCATAATTTTCTGTGTTGTCTGTACGAATGCGAGATCTTTACAACACATCAATGTCTCCCTGGTGTACCTAAATGACATTTAATGTTGTGCAGCAATGACACTGCTTGAGACATGTAAGCACTATTGTAATGGACGACATAC
This sequence comes from Piaya cayana, assembly GCA_013389865.1. Lineage (NCBI taxonomy): Eukaryota > Metazoa > Chordata > Aves > Cuculiformes > Coccyzidae > Piaya > Piaya cayana. Next base: position 40,159 of record WAAB01023620.1, on the reverse strand, counting down.
ATACCAGACATGCATTCACTTACAAATATTGCCCCTTTTTACATTTCCCTTTCACTACCACAATGCCACATCCTGCCCAAATTCTTCATAAAATGGCAAACATTTAATTCAACGGTTTTATCAAGTCTTATTAGATTTCAGTGAATGCCAAAGTCTGTTTTTCCTTTGATGAGAAATGAAAAACCTGACTCCCTCCCATACAATAGAGGTAACGTCCTGTAGAATAAATGGAATTAATTGTAAAAGTCAGATTTGAATGAAGTCTACTGTAGTTAGACCTACTCATCAGAAAGCATTTACAGAGTCACAAAGAGCTGATAGATTGTGTACACATTTTAAATATCCCACTGTAATGCATTGTAAACCTTAATTTAAAACAAGACAGCTTAAAAGCTTTATGGATTTGATTGATGATATACCCTCTATATTGATGGCTGAACCCAGCATACTGTTATTTCTGCTTTGTCTTGCTAACAACAAAGTTCAGAATGATAATGTATTTTATAAAAGGCTTTACTCTTACACTGCTGCAAAAGTGACATTAAATAATGATAATAGGCCTAAGCCACAACTTCTCATAGAAACAGTTCTGGAGACGACAAACATACATACCACAGGCACAGAGGCTGCTGGCAGCACAGGGATAATGCTCTAGCTCTCTAAAATATTAGTGTGAGAACATCCCACAAAGTAAAGCACGAAAGAAAGCCAAATTTTGGAAGCTAAGGTGTTTGAACCCTTCAACTCCAGCAGTTTTGGTGGGAAGTTCAGCAGTTTGTGGCTCTCCAGTCAGGCTGGTAGAGGTCACATCCCAAGGGACCGAACAGCCTGCAAGGCACCTCCAGAAACCCTGCTAGAAATGCTGAATCTTTTCCCTGTGAAGAATTCCAGTTCTACGGGGGGAAAAGTAAACCAGCAGTTTGCTTTAGTAAAACAACATAGTATTTAATTTTCCTCTGCTGATCCTGGCTTTGTCCCATGGATATAACAGAGCCAACACTCAGCAGAGCAGAACAGCGGCTTATCCACAGGAGCTGCATGAGGTGCTACATCACCTGTCCACGTGAAGGGAGAAGCAGTCTGATAAAATACCTTCAGAGGCTTCATTCCTTCTTTTCAGACTCTTCACACATCTTCACACACCTGAGTGGGATCACGTTTGTGCTGCCATGTGATTCAGGGGTGCTGAAATCCTGTCACACTGATACATACATCATTGTACAGATCACCAAATTAAAAAAAATGAAGTTGTACTGATGGGCAGCTGCTCCTGTGCTAACCAGAGTGGCAGCTAATCACAATCAAGAGAAGTAATAATGGCAGGAGAAAAAAATCCTCCCTTAGAAATAACCAGGTTAAGAAAGAAGTTGCAGTTAAGCATTGAGAGCAAAAAGCATTTTTGTGTGTAAAAAACCTGTCTGGTTTATTCAACCAGACCCGAATGGTGAACTGCAGATTTGGAAATGACACAGGTTTACAGTTTGTATAAGTTAATATCATGATTCCACAAGGCAGAATAGTTCAAAAGTCAACAATGATTCTTAAAATACTGTTCAAAGAATTTTTAAAAAAGGTGTCTAGAGTAAAAAAGACTTGTTCTAAGCTTTACAAGAAATACTGTCCAACAATAAAATATCATGTGCAGCCTCCTGAACATCCAACACTTTTAAATTCTATCTTCAGTCTTGCATTTACAGTGGATCGAATTTATGCCTCTTATGTTATCACCAGAAAATACGATATGTAGCAGCCTCAAAATGTGCCTTCCCAAATTTACTCCTCCAGTTTGTAAGTTAAGAAATTAATTGCTATCTCTGAAGACTACATAATTAACATTTACATTTAAATGCATTTATGTTAAAATTTACCTTATAAAACCTATAATTATAATACTTGCATGTGTGAAGAGAATTTTAGAAGTCAGATTTTATGATATCATTAACTTACACATCATAGCTCAGATTCCCTCCTTGAAATGAAGTCAAAACAATTCAGCACTGTAAAATTCTGCAGTTTTACATGTGTTATTAGGGGTGTGTTTTGTGGAAATAATAACATGACAGAGATTGAAAGGAATCTAAATTTCCTATTTCATATACACACAAAGAAATGCATATTTTTTCAATAGATACACACATATACATGCATGTATTAACAGCTAGAAGACTACCAATACAAAAAATATTTGTATGCAATGATGTACAAGGCTTCCATTGCATGGAAAGAGGGCTAATGGTGACCTCACTATTTCCCAGAATATAGAAGATTTAGGATTCAGACATAGGGGAGCAAAAATCTTACCTCTTTCATACAAGAGAGGTACTGTAGTATAGAAAACCATGTAAAAATGCAGCAAGGTGAAGCAATAACAGAAGCTGGGATGTGTTTGGACCCCCAAGGGGGAGCTCAGAGGTCATTTACAGGATTGACTCTCAGCAGGGAAATGACAACTTTCCGGCAGGTATTTTCTAATGTAGGTTGGATGTTAGGTAAGTATTGAGATTTTCCAGCACCTTTAAGGTTGAAAACTACCCCCCTCCAGGCTTCTTGTAGGGTCTTACACATCTAAAGTGTGGATTGAACCAGTTAAGACTCACTTGAGGTGCCAAAGTCAATTTATGCCTGGAGAACGCGTTTCCTAAGTGTGATTATTATCATTACTGTGCTAAAAATGTGCTAGGCAGTTCATGGAACAGAAGACATACCTCCTGTCTTGACAAGCTTGCAATCAAAGATGCCAATCTTGCAATTTTGCGTATGCAGGCAGACTGCAATGAGAATGCAGCAGTGCTATCAGAGGGTGTGGTGGGCTGTGAGACCCCAGAAAAATGTAAAATCCAGGCATGGGGAGAAAATCTTAGAGATGCAAAGGCACAACAGGACCCTCATATGGAAATAAGCTTCCTTCAGATCCTGCGACAAGTCATAAAAAATGATCATAATAATCTCTTCTTATATTAAAATCTCTGAATCTGGGAGAGAAGAAAGAGGAGGGAGATAAGAATTTACAATTCAGGCTTTTGAGTTTACACAAGCATGCAGACTCCAGGAATTCTGTACTACTACTTTTTAAGTCTTCCTAAAATGGGTACAAAATATTTCAGACCCAGTAGTTCTTCATTATTTTCCATCTTAAGTAAATGCTATTACCACCTTTTGCACAGGTGTTCCTTACTGAACTGTGCTATCTGGGGAAGATTTTCCTTTTTTTCTTACCTCCCTCTATTTTTTTTACCTATGAATCCTGATTATTTTGGATTTTGCTTTGTTCCTTAAAGTGTCCCTTTAGTTTGTGTGCATCTGTTGTCCCAGGACACACTGCATTTCGAAACCGGATCACTAGCAAGTGTTTCTCTCCTTTCCTCCTTGTGGAGAATAGAAAGTAATTTTTCAGGTAGCAGCTGACAGATCTGTAGGCACTTCTGGACCGCTCTGTTTTTCTAGATTCAATGAACCACTTGACAAAAGTTAATTAGACTATTGCTGTCTGGGATAGGAAGGCCCACGGAGAGATGGTGAAAGCATCCTGTTTCTCATAGCAGTTCAGCCAGAAAGCTACCCACCATGGCTTTTATTATTAATAAACACAACATACAATAAGTATACCTTTTACAAGCGGCATGGATTAGAGACCCATGTTGTCAAACCTCCTGCATGGCTCTGAAAACAAGTTGCACCATGCCCCAAATGCTCAGCCAGGAGATGTTATATACATAAAATTACTAATAGTGTCAATAATAACGCCAAAAATAAATAGAGATGTAAGTCAACTGCCAAAACTCCCTCATGCTGGGACAACCTAGGGTGGTCCTACAGGCGCAGCTTCATAACACATTAATAGCTTAATTTGGTAGGCAAACAAACTGTGAGGAGAAACAGGACTAGCTGCCTATTTCACACATTTTGTGGGTTTTTTTTTTCTGATATTTAGTCTTTTCTTACCCACTGCTCAAACTGGCCTATAAGCCAACTGAACGGGAGAACAGGAAGATAACCTTCAGCCTACAATTCTTAACAAAATCAGTATATAAACAACTCAGGACTGCCCAAATAAATAAACCCCCAACGCTGGTGTATTCCCTGGGGAGTTGCTTTCAGTTAATGGAAGAAAGCTCCATCTCCCAAGCTGGCCCAGCGTGTCATTAAACAAAGCAAAAGCAACAGCAAGTTCTTGGTAAACAACTTGTATAGATGCAATGTATTAAGTATGCTTAATAATTCACTTAGATGAGGAACTGCAGGTTGAATTTCAGTGTTTCCTGATGACAGGTTAGTTCTTATTAATATTACTGCCCTGGCCTTTAACAGATGGTCACCCGATGACCCATTCTTTCCTGTACTGCAGAAACTTATTTGCAGCTCCCGCGTTCTACTAAAGGATTGATCAGGATAAGCAGTCTCGGGGCTTTGCCATGCATGGGGGAAGGACAGGGCAGAGCTGCAGACATAATGTCCTTGGTGCAAACGATCTTCACCCTTATTCTGCCTTGGCTCCAGCTCTCTGCTTCCTGACCATGCAAGAGGTTTCCGTGCTGCCTCCTGTGCTTTTAAATGATGCCGAGGAAGTCTGCCTTGTTATCATTTTGCACACGTAAAATCTGGGCCTTTCACTGAGCCCTTTCTTTCAGAGGAACAGTATTTAGCTCCTCAAACCAGTGGTCTGCTTAGCTGTAGATTTCAATGGGAACAGAAATAAGGCCTCAGTCCAGAGAAGAATATTTTGCAGAGGCAGCTAAAATTAGGATCTAGCCCTGGGAATGTATTTGCAGACATCTGGACATGATGCACAGCAGCAATGCTTCTGTGGATCAGCAGCATAATTACAATAAATAATTCAAGAAACGGTAAATGATGCTAAAAGTGAACCTTCTGGCTTTGCGAAACAGCTGATTACATTCTTGTCTGCAGTGGGGATGCTTGCCAGGACAGGCAGCAGGCGCTGGGGAGCACAGCAGGTCCCCACAGAAGTGAAAGCGATCAAATGGGGCTGTGGATAAAGTCCCTCTGACAGCCTGGCTTTAGCCTGTAAATGTGTGACTCTTGTCTTTTAGTCTTGAATGAGCTTTCCAACTTCCTTAAAACCCATAATTTCCCCTAAACTGAGGAACATCTAGAAATCTAGAGTTGTTCTTACACCACCTCTGCTTCAAGCTCTTTCCTGACAAGGCCTCCAATATGCGGTTCCTAAATTATCAGCAATCATAACTCCTAGCTGTGCTCCAGGTGAGTGAAGATGATGTTAGACATAACTCAGTAGGACAGAAGTATGTTGGTTCCCATCATTTGTTTCCCAACCAGTTCTGGATTTGTTCCACTGATGCTTCACAGCAAACACTACCTTGCAGTTGCCTCTAACCAGAAATCATCTACTTTCCCCATTTTATACACCTGAACATTTGATATTACTCAATATTGTCCACCTCATTTATAGAATTCTTCAGGGCATGAATTGCCCATGACCACTGTCTGCAATACAAAGCCCCAGATCTCAGGAGGGGCTGTTATATCCAAGAGTGACATGAGTGACAGCAGTGGTAACATCACTGAGAAGAAGGATTAGAAAGAGTAAGTTGGCTTCATGGCTTTGAAGAATTGCACCATATGGGATTAAGAGGTGAACTCAGGTAGGAAATTAAGCTCTATGTTTAGTTCTCTCTTGCACAGCCTGGATGGATGTTTTGAAATAACCACTTGCAGATTCCAGAGTGAAGCCAGATAGGAATTTTCCTTTATGCCCATTACTCTTTTCTTGGGCAATCAAGACCTTGGCCAGGAAAATATGCAATAACTCACAGATACAAGCTATAAATACAAAGGGTGTGGAGAGAATTTCTCTTTGTACAGGTGACACTGCTATATATCACAAACCCTGACGCTTCAGCACCAGCAGCTTCTGACTGAGTAGAAGAATTTGACTTTAGATCTGGTTATAAAATAAGTCTCAACACCAGGCTGTGAGAAAAAGACTCCTTCCTCAGGAAATGCAAGACCTTCAGTCACATAAGTCATGTAAGGGAAGCAGAACTGTCTCTTGCTTGCTTAAAATTCAAATATGCAGAAGGGTCTTTAATGAATAAATTAATCAACTACAAAAAAAATATCTAAGCAGATCAGATAGCACTACCTCTAACCACAGCAGGTGGAGATGGCACTACCAGAGTAAACATCCACCAAACCCCATCTGACCTCCCCTTGCCCCCACAACAAAACCACCTTCCATCTGGGAGGGCTTAGAAAAAATGGCGTCTTGAAGATCCTCTGTTTTCCATCTCCTTACCTTGCAGAGCAGAGCACGCATTTGTAGCAAGGTGTGAACTGAATCCACCACTACAAACTCTGGCCTTTTTTAATGATTAACAGATTAACATAAAGTAATTTGTCCCACCGATGCATTACTATCTAAGTTTCACATAAGTATCTAATTGTGCTTTATTCCTTGGAGTACTCAAAATTCTGACTCACTTTTGAATTACAGTTTTGCAAAGACTCCTGATACTTATAATAGGCAAAACCAAATCTATCTTCTTCTTCCACTGCTTCACAACCTAGACGATTAAAAACCCATATACAAAATGTGGCAGATGAATCATGTTTGCAGTGAAGTGTAATTACATCCAGAATAATGAACGTATGAAAAAGATCCCTTGATCCAGTGCCTACCTCTTATGGCTGTTTCAGTCATGCTGCCCTCACTTTCTTCACAGTGTATTTTTTTTTTTTCAATGACTACTGTTGCTTTAGGCAACATAACTGTGGAAAGAAGGTTAGATTTTACTTTGCATCCACTGTTGTCACCAGCAACATCATCAGCTAATCTGCTCTAGGCAATGACCTACTTCAGGAAGCAGAAGGAATGCTAGGTGTTCTTAGATCTTGATTTGAATTTGTTATGATTCACTCTTGAAAATATCATATTTGCCTTGTAAAAAGATATAATTTTATCCACAAAGCATTGAAAGACACTAGAAATTGGAGCTCATAGTTTATAGAACTCCTTCTAATTTCTTGAAGAGAAAGGCAGCAGAGACCAGAAATTTGGATTAAACACATTTTTTTCCTATCTAAAAAAAAAACCCACGGGAAAAATATGTAAAGTAGTCAATAAAATTACTATTACTGGTCCTAATCTTTCTCCTCAAACTCTTTGCTCATTCCAGCAACTGTGATCTTCTCCTGAAGCACTACCCGTGTTATGACACTTTCTCCACAAAAGCATAGATGGGAATAGAGGTAATTTCAGCAAAAGAATCACAGAGGAGCAGCAGACAGGAATATTACTGATCAATAGCAAAGAAAAAAGATTAAAGGTAGTAACATCCTTATGGCACTCTGCTGAGCAATGAGTGAAGATCAAAGGGATTATCAAGTGCAAAGAGAGAGCTTGTGGCTATTAAGTTGACAAAAAAAATCCTAAGGGAAATAAGAACGAAACTCTAAGCAAAAGATAAGAATCAGATTTTCTTGTTTCACAAAAGTATAGATGTCAGAGGGACAGGTATGGGGAACCATAGTCTTCTTATCATGATTTAAGGGCAGGAAGTTGGTCCTTAAAGAGCAAGGAGAAGGACGTAAATAATGGAATGGAGAGAAGAATTGCAGAAACTGGAATGTGAAGGCCTCCATGAAGCGCACAGCTCAGATCCAGCAACTCAGGAGAACAGTCAAAGTGCAGGTAATGATGAAATTGTATTTTATACATCTAGACCTGACCTGGCTAAGAATGGGCATAACGGCATCTACTTAAGTTTAGGCCTTTTTGCTGAAGGGGATCTAGCAGGTTTAAAGTTCAACAAGTTTTAAGTGTTTTTGTGGATAACTTGAAGCAGGAAGAAAGGGTGATCTGGACTATGAATCTTCTTGTACCCATTTACAGCATTTATAATTAAGTCTATTTTTTTTTTTTGCAACTGGTAAATAGTCTTGCTGTAATCTTCTAATTAATAAATGGCTCAATAAATCACAAGTTCTTTTGTCCATGGAGAAACTTACACATACTGTCAGAAATATTACACTCCAAAACTGGTAGCAGACAAGCAACCCTTTTTTCCTCTCCTTCTTCAGCATTCTTTTTTTCACTTAATTTGAAAATGTTAAATGACTAAATTAGTCAAAGAAATTATCCAGAGAGGACTGGATGTAGTGCCACTTAAAATCTGCATGAAAACTCTCATTAGCACCAAAAGGTTTTGTAGAGCCAAAGTCACAAGAACGGTTCAGCAGCCAGGATGATGCAGTATCACAGCACCGTTCGTGGCAGACCCCCTTCCAGGTGGCTCATGGACCAGGAGGTTGTGGGAGGGCATTCCCACCGCACACTCCTGGGCAGATGCTGCTTGGGCTGCATTCCCACCACAAATCCAAGAAAAAGATCCTTAGATAGTCCTTGCAGTATGAATTTGCCACATTTCATTGCATTTAGTTGTCCATTTTATACATCACCCTCTCCTCACTGACAAGAACTGTCCCACATCATGCGCCTTTTGCCATCACTTTATTTGCACACTGTGGTTCTAGGGGAAGAGCTTGGTCCAATGCACAGAACAGTAAAGAGAAGAGCAGGAGGTGTGGGCTTTGCCCTTTGTATTGTGCTGTGAGTATTCTGCTGCACATGGGCCTGCCCTGTCTTCTTTATCTCCCTGGCTTTTTAATCTCTTGTTTAGCTAAACTGAAAGCTCTCTCAGACATGGCCCATCTCTTACTCTGTGCTTGTAACACTCAGATTACTGCAACATGAAACAAAAGAGCAATGAAACTTGCTGTGGAGCAGCAGTGACTGACAAGTGACTTGGACTTTGTCATTCGCTGGCCAGACTTTCCTCTTATAAACACCTCGAGTCCACTCTCTTCCTCTGGAGCAACATTAAAATAAATATTCACCATTCAGGTACTCAATATAGGTAAAGACCTTTCACTGTTCTCTCAGGAGGGAATCAAAGATCCTTATCTTCATTTTCTGAGTGGGGAGGTAAAGACAAAGACAGACAGGGCAAGACTTTTCTGCTAAAATCATGCATCCTGTATTTATCTAGGCAATGACTAGGATTTGACAGCCCAAGGATACATCATTGTGTGTAAAGTAGCCCAGCATTTACTAGCTGGCATACAGGCTAATGTGCTTGTGGGACAAGGCATGGGGAACCAGTGTGATGCAAAGCTTGGTGGTTTGAACCAGCTGCAAAGGATCATAACCATGGAAAGACTATGAAAGCAACAGGAAGAGCAACTTCTTGGAGATGTGCCACAGGTACTCATGACTAGAAGACTCTTAACTTCTGGTGGTGGCCAGAGCAGATTTGATAGACCACTGAGCTGCTCCCATGTGGTATTGCCTTATGTTGTACTCTCTGGAAGAGAAGTCTTTATTATGAACTGTGTAGACTGGGTATTTTTTCACAGTTGTGTCCGAGAGCTGCAGCTGTCTGTGACTCCTGGGTAAGGTGGTTACAGTGCCCGAGGAGATGGCAGGATGCACAAGGCTAAGCAGAAAAAAACATTTTTATTGTGTAAAATAAAAAGTTTTTCTGGAAAGCTGCTATTTTTGGAAAATGATAGCACCGCATTTAAGACATGTCAAGAAAGGATCAATCATTCTATTTACACTGGTAAAAGACACAGCCTCCCATATGCGTTAATAAAAAAAAAAAGAGGGTGTGTGCAACTATTTTTGTTTGAATACTTAATTATCCCAGAAATCTTTCAAGTACAGCTCATCAGCTGGATATAAACACTAGCTTAGCTACAAGCATAGGTGTGAAAAGAGAAAAATTCCCATTATCAGAGCAATCTGCAGCTCTGAAGACAACAGTTTCCTGCACCAAGAAATTCTTAACTGTTCCTAGAGACTGATACTGGTGATAGTTTAGGAAAGTGAATGAGTTCCTAATGCAGGATGCAAGATACTCATTAAGGACAAGGTAGGAGAACATTAATTTCCCTTTTAAAATATATCAGGAGACAAATAAGGCAATGAAATCATTAGTATGCATGCATTGTCTTAGCTGGATCAGATCAGACAAGCTCAGCTGTGCCTCCTAACACTTACACTGCAAAACATTGCTTGATAGGCTTAACAGTTTAATAATAGTAATAGTAATAATATTTACTGATAGGCAAAGGCAGGATGTGATTTACTGTAATCAGAATTCTTGGGTTTTCTATCTAGCTTGCACTTGAGTTCACACCACCTCTGTGAATACTTAAGTCCTTTTGCCCGTGATAGTCAACAACAAAACAGGTAAACCAACAACAGCCTGCCTAAAACCATCCTAAAAATAACCCAGGAAGTCTTAACATGTCAATGTTGTAAATATCCTGCACTAACTCGGAAAGCAGCATAACAGAGATGAATAAAAAACGAGTAAAATCTTCTTGTTAAAAGAAGTAAATAAACCATCTAAATCTTTGCAGCTTTTTAAGGTAGCTCTGGGATTTTCGTGACCAAAATAATACATCCAGTGAGGGTCAAATCAAGGGGTTTTCTCCTGTTGAGGGCAGCCCTGAATAAAAATGATTACATTTCCTATCATTTATATTTTACTACAATCCTCCCTTCTAAACTTCAGCCCTTTCAGCTGAGATTACCATTGGGAGACCCTGCCCTTGGCCACAGTCACCTATAAGCAGTGATAAATCACTGCTTCAAATGCTAAATTAGATTCTGTTTCGAGGTCTCTAAATATGGGGTGAGGTTTTTCCTTCACGTGTTGGCCTGATGCAGCATTAGTGAAAAGATAAAACAATACTTGAACACTCTTTGATCTGGGTATCATCACGTGGGAAGCTGTGTCCTCTGCCAGACAAGCTGTTGTGGGAAGGAATGGGTAGTAATTACCTGAAGATACTTTAAAGTGAAGTTGCCTGCTGAGATTAAGCAAGGAAATGCAACAATATCTGCATATATTTACCCTGAAAAGAATAATCAGGAGAGATGAGGTGTCTAAGAAGTGTGATCCTAGTCCACTAAGCCTAAGCAGACAGAATATGAGTTTTCAAAGAAGTTACTTCAAAGGTAAAACTCTGGGGAACAAAAGGGAGAGGCATCGGTATGAACCAGGCAGTATAGGGGAGCCAGGCTTTAACAGTTAATTAAGAACGCGTGCTTCTTTGCAGTGTTTCCAATATAGCAACTCACAATGACACAGGGCAGCCTGCTGCAAGACAGAAGATGGAGTCATCTCCATGGCTGGCTGCTCTCAAGCCTCTTCCCAATCCAACAGCCACTCTTACACATCATTAAGAGCCAAGCTCCCCATGGGGAACACCACCAGTCTCATCAACATGGACAACAGCCTTCTAGCTTTGCATCACTGAAGTCTTGAATATTCCCCCACAGACTATCTGGAACACTGCAGCTTTTAAAGGCAGCTCTGTGATTTTCATGAAAGAAATAAAACAGCCAGTGAGGGTCAAATTACAGAGATTTCTGATGTTCAGGGCAGCCAGGAAGCCAGGTGAAAGCATGGACTGGTCCATTCAGTGCTGATTCATCAAGGGTTTGTACTAAATGGTTGCAGGGTGCTCAGAGGGAACCCTATAGGTATGAGTTTTAATTGAAAAGGGATTTCAGGGGATATAAACCAACATAAATGTCAGAGGACTGTTGCTTCCCCTAAAGGTCAGAACAAGCAGGCTGAAACTGTGCCTGAAAATGATAACTCTGACAGTGCTGTTTCAGGATCAGAAGTCATGTAGCAATGCTCATCTATTCCAGCCTGGAAACTGTCACTGTGGGATGGGAAAACAGCCTCACAGAGGGCTAGGGGCTGGAGAGACCTTTTTTGGATAGAGCTGCAATAGAAGAGTATTCTATGCCTTTTGAAGGCACAGCCCAAGTTATTACAAGAACATTAATTTGCCATTAGGGCTTGCTGGAATCAGAAAGGAATGTTTTGATTTTTAAAAACAGAGTCAAAGGAAGACATAAGTGAAAAAAAAATTGCTCCTTTTAAAGTCTGATCTAAAAAAAAAAACTTGCAGTGTAAAATATACACTAAAATATTTATGTCGGGCTTCTATGGTTACATATGTGTGTACATACATGATATGGAGCAAATTCAGCCTCACTCCTACTGCCTTACGCACTGTGAAACTTGAGTCTTCCCCACAGAAGGGTAAAGCCTGACTGTGGTTAGCAGAGGTGGCTGTGTTAGCTGCATGGAATGAGCCAGTACAGCCTCCAGATCATTGTTTCCTGTCTTGGGAAGTTTTTGTTAGCATGGAGAACAGACCTCAAGGCATCCCTTCTGCTCTCCAGCAGACTCTGGGGATGTTGAGAGGCTCCACCACAGGCTGCCTGAGAATCTGAGCTGCAGAAGCATTGCTCGCCATGACTTTCTGGGATGGGGTGGTTTGATGCACTGCCTACTCCTGCAACAGCCCAGGTTTCCAGAGGCCTGTGATAACCTCATGACCCTGGTGATATAGTTGTAACTCCAAAAAGATGTACAGCTTAGTAGTTCAGCATTAACTCATCTCCCCCAGGTCCTGATAAAAGCAGCCCCATGGGCCTTCATGAGAAGCCTCTTACTCCTGTGTGAGAAGAGCCCTGTGCACAGCACATCAAACCAGAACAGTGTCAGTGCAAAAAGGACTGATCTATTGGGTGAAACTCTGGCACATCAAAGTTTCTTTGCTTTATACTGGGAGAAAATAACAGTCCTCCTTTCCCCCACCCCCATCTCAGGGAAAGTATTCAAGTCTCCAGGAAAATAACAAATGCTTAGCTCTACATAGAAACAAAGGGCCAGATTCAGACCTCATCCGTGCAAAAAAACCCAGAGTAAAGCCTCAGTGTTAATGAGTTGATTCACATTTCAAGCAGCGTAACCGAGCTGAGCTGCTATATGAGTGTGCCTCTTGGTTTCTAAGGAGCCGGCTGTTATTTATGCAGTCTATTTACACATTCTCTTGGCTCTTTACGCAGAGGAAACATTTTCTAGTGTAAGCTCCTTCTTTTCTGACCCCCCCGCTTACATATACACATACGCACACACCATCAACAAAGGAGGTGGGACAAAGATGTTTAAAAGAAAGAAGATATTTCAGGTTGTCAGTATGAAACTGTCACAGAACATAAATTATTATTGTCTGTGCATTTCTCCTTCCTAAGAGGATTGTGCTAATTAAACAAGAAGAGATTATCAAACTTTGTCTACAGCTGATAAAATCCAACTACAAATTAAAATGCATGTTAAAGCTAATCCATCACAAACTGAAAAATTAAACTAGTGTATTTGTAATGTTTTTAGTATCCTTTGTCCTTCAGACAAATACTAGAATTTGATTGAGCTTAATGTTTTGCACTTTCACAGAGATTTCGAATTGAACAATTCATGCAGTTTCTAAAAGCTCATCTTCTTTGCACATTTAACTTTGTGTCAGTTATTTGCATTCCCTATTACGTATGGAACTGTAAAAGAGAGGAGAAAATGTAAGCAAGCTGGATTAAAATAAACATTTGCCTCCTTCCAGTGCCAAAAAGTTTTGAAAAGTTTCCTCATTGTTGCATACCTCTTGATGATTCACAGCAGCTGAAATGCCAAAATGCCACCAAAGAAAGGCTTTTCCTCTGTTACTAGTGGAACAAGAAAGAACAAGTAGTTCTGGAAATTCAGAGGGAGACACATACTCCTTCGGGACCCAGCCCTGTTTGCACGTATGTGCCTGAGTCATTTTAGCCGTGATTAACTGAATCAGAATGATCAGGGAGCTGCTGCAAAGGGGCACACCCAAACTCAAGCACTGCTGAAATCAGAATTTAAAGCTGAGGGCTGCTAAACCAAAGCACTCACTCTTCAGATATCCATCTGATATTTGATAACTAAAGGGCACTTCCCTCCTGGCCCAAGTCCACTGCAGTCTGAAACAGTGCTGGGTTTGAGCGTGACAACAGCTAAAGGGCGAAAAACCAGATCTGAGTAGAAGAGATAACGGAGAGGCCCTGTATTCTAGAAGAAAAATCACAACTATCAGTCGCAGGATCTGAGGGCTGTTCCTTGGTCTGCTGCCTGCTTGCTGTGTAACCCTGGGACAAGTCATCTCGCATTTTTTCTTCTCCTTATTTTCTTTTTCTCATCACTTGACATTTCAGACAATTTTTGAGCAGGGTCTTTGTTTCAGCAGAATATGGTGATACTGAATGCTAATCTCGCTAGTGACCTTTAGGACTTATGATGATTCAAATAATAATAGTACAGTGAAGAAAAATAAAATGTATGTGGTGTCTTTCAGCATAACAATCTTGTACCTTTTATGGTAGCTCTTTAAATGGCTTACTCATTGCTAAAGTATTTAGTTAGTTTTTGTTCTGGCTTTGAAGGATATCACGACTGAGATAGAGTGAAAATGATGAAAAGCACAGGCTCCTTCTCCCAGAGGACACAAAAATCAAATTCTTTTCAAAAGGCAAGTTTGAGAGAAAAAGGAGGACATGGGTGAAATATTTTTGCCCACAAGTCACCCTCTTTCTTCATTTGCCATTTGAGCACTGCTTTTATATTTGCTCACCTCTCATCTCCGAACATGTACGCTGTGGTCACATCCTCCACAGCTGATGAGAAACCAGACCAAGAGTTGCCTTCATTCTGCAGTTCACCACTACCTCCAAGACCTTAGACACCCCTCTGGATCACCAAAAGCATCAGCAGATCTACGTGTCTAACAAACCTGCTTATGCCCTGACAGCTCAGACTGCGTTTGACCTACTCTTACACAGAAATCTTTAGATACTGCCACTCTTCATACAATGTCATGGGGCATTATCCAATTAGCTGTACAAAGGGAGCTAACCTCTTCACACTTACTCCACACAGATTGTGTGCTTACCCCAACCCTGTTGTGACCCAGCATGGCCAAGACATGGGCTAGCACTCTGCCAGATACCTTCTCTCAAAAATTCATGTCTTCAGGTCAGTTGATTTTGTAAGACCTGCTCCAGCTTCTTGTATTGCATCTATCTAGGCACAAATTAAGATCCTCCTTTAAATGGAAGAGAATAGTTGCAGGTCTCCAGCCTTTCTCATGTTTGAAGTGGAGTTAATTCCTCATAGTTCTAGGAATCAGAATATCAATTTCCATGTGTCCCGGCAATTGCTTTGACCTTGCACTACGATTTGTGCTGGAGTAAGGTCTATTTAGGCTACAAAACACAAGGGCAGTATTTATTTAACTGATTATGCTGCATTCTTGTCTTATGAATCACTCTCCACAGATGGTACTTATGCCATGTCCTACTTTCTCATTTGACAAATGACTCTCTTATATTGGCTCTCGCATGAATGTAACTACATTGAATGCAACAGATTTATTTTTTAATTTACATTTGTGTCAATGAAGTTGGACATAGGGCCTGTAAAAGTTAAAAAGTGCCCCAAACACCTGTAGAATTCAATATGGCACATTACTTATTTATAAAGTTATTGTTTCTGTTGCAGAACATTATTGATGACGTTATTTTGTGAGTTTTCCACGTGTTCAACTAGTACATACAACTGTACATAGTCAATACTGCTTGAGATTGATAAGACTGGTAGAAGGTTTTCCAATCGATATATTCTCTCCAAAGATTATGCAACAGTGTGTATGAAGGAATTGATTCTGTTTTCACAGTGATGTACATGAAAAATAATTCTTAGAAATGAAAGGAACTGTGAAAGCAGGAAACAAGAAGTCCATATGTGATGTAAAGATTAACATACATTTTGAATACAACTTTGAGACATTTTGGAGACCATTTTGGGGTTACAGTAATTTTGCATCCAGTAATAAGCTGCTGTCAAATATAGAACCACAAATTACTTTTAGTGAGTTTTACTTTACCCCCATGAAATGGTTTGTCAACTTATTCTTGCAAACTTTTACTCACTTTAAGAGTGTCTTCTTACATGAATAGTACCATCAGAAGGAGAAATCAGTGAGAATGAGCTGTCTAAAAACTGAAAACCATGCGTGAAAACCATTCTACAAAGTTCAAGGGATAATTTCCTATTACAATTTCCATTGTCTAAGGGAGGAAAGGATATGCAACCACCCTGTAACCCTGGGAGAGGTGAGAAGGGTTTTGGACCAATTTTAGGTTACCCCTGTAGTTTTGGTATGATGAAAGGAATATGAAATGTCTGTAAAATCTTGATTTATTTTTTTCTTTTTCCCTTGGTGATTTCCTTCACTCATACGGCTCTGATTAAAGTTCATGGCTTCAGGACTTGTTCTCTGACTGACATAAAATCTCCTAACTAACCACCAAATAGACAAGTTTCTCGGTCCCAACATCGCTGAAGGGAGAGAAAAACCTAGGCACCATCCATGAGGCACTTCTTAAAATTCATACATGCACATCACTACCAGTCACCTCTTCTGCCTAATCCATCCGAGAAGCACATTTCCACTCCACGGAAAAAGTGATATTTTAAAACCCATATGTGTTACACAAATATAAAGATGTTATGGATCCCTGCATCCACACTGTTCTGGACAGCTTTTGCAAGATAATGTTTGGGTTTAGAGAGCTTTAAAAAAGGAAGCTGTTAAGCAAAACAGAAAGTATTGCAGAAAACGGGTTGAGCAATTGAGTTGATTATACTTGTCCTTCAATGGAGAATTAGCTCTACTGAGGGAGGTGCCATCTCTGGAGGAGATGTTAGATACATGTCCTGGGTGCTGAAAAGATTTGACAACCTGGTAGCATTTTATTCTAGATATTTTTGGTGTACTGGCCAAACTACAATTTGAGTAATTACATCCTGCCCACCTCTGCTGCTGTTACACTTTCAATCAGAGGTAATGTTCTTCATATCCTGTCCAAAACGACTGTGTGCTGCAAAAACAGTTATTTCATTTTTATAAAGGACTGACTCTTTCAGCTGCAGTTTGGACTCCTTGCAGATGTAAAAATAAATAAATAGGACTTATGGATAGAAATATTCCTTGCAGGCTATATTGTCTTCACACATCAACTGTAATACCTGATCTTCATACGCTGATCCCAGACTTCATTTGCTATTTTCTACCAGTGCCCAGAAATGCAGAATCACTCAAGATCTTTCCTGTTTGGCAATGTATGAATCCATAGTGACAATTCCATTTGGGAGGAGGTTACACCCCGAATACCTAAGAAAATCCTGGTAAAACAGAAGCCCAGCAGAAGAGAAGAGATTTGGCCAAGGTCATCAACATCACTACAGCAGCCTGGGGACCTCACATGCTGTTCGGATTCCTGTAGCTTTTGAACAATATCTCTGTTCAGTTACCTTTCCCCCTTGATCAGTTTACATCTTTATACATTGATCTGGTTTTGGTTTTTAATGATTTTTAATTCCCTCTTGCCTTCCTCAAGTGAAAGCATGAAGTCACTGAAGTCTATTTTTTACCTATTTGATGCGTTTTTAGAGTGCACATTACTTGAGTCGATGCACAGAGTGGCTGCTTTAATAGAATTACCTTTTAAAGTTGGATTGCTCCGAGTCTTCTCCTGGCGCCTGTCTGGAATGAACTCCTTTGCTAGGGGTTGAGGCTGCAGCTCATTTAGCAACAACCTAAAAATCCTTGGAAGTCCCTCCAGAGGCAGGATGCCATCTGGAATTTGTATTGCTCCTTGCTGCGAGCATGCCTGGTGGGATAGACTGGGGAGGAAGATTGAGTCACTTCCCAGAGCACCTTCAGCACAAACAGATAAACAGCACAAACCAGAGGCAAAACACCTCAGGGCTCCCAAAGATGATTTGATACATAGCTCCACCTTGTCTCCTTTCCATTTTTCTCTCTCTTTTTCTCCTCAGTCTGAAGGGTTGGTTAAAGCTGTGAGATTTCCCAGCAGCAGTGTGAGCTGAGGAGGAGTTGTTAAGATGGGGTGGATGGTGTGTTACAGCGGGCAGATGAAAGGGAGAGAAAAGGAAAATCCTTACCAGTGAGATCCTGAAATTTTGACAAAGCACCAACAGAGTTTAGGGAGAGTTTTGCCTAACTCAAGACTAACCAAGAAACTCAAGATCTGACACATTAAGAGTGCTAAACAGTTAAGATTAAGCATATGGATCCATTAAAGACCTCTGATAGATGCTTCAGACACCAGTATTGAAGTTGGGATCCAATATGGCAGTAAAGCATAAGCCCCACTTTCGTGCCTGAAGGTAGGTTTTTTAATTCTAATATTATATTTTATTTCTGTGGAAATAACTCACATGGTTTAATTCAAATATATGCTAATATCTTGCTGAATCAGGAAGTGTAAAAACAAAGGAGAGAAATGAGATGGACAGTCAGGATTAACAATTTAACACTGTGCTGGTTCCAGGTAGCAAACGAGAGAGCACAGCTTGCATAACCCACAGCTCCAGATGGGAACACCACTGGGTTGGAGGAAAGGTATTGCAGGCTCGAGGACCTGTCCCAGAAACTGTCCTGAGACCATTTTTTAATACAGATCCATTCCACAAACCTACAGCCCTTAGGCAGGCAGAGAGACAAAATTGCCTCTCTAAAACCAGCTGGCTGCAGCACAACTGTGGACCAGTCTTGATTCTGCTATAACCATGCGGCAATAACTGGTGTTCAAAGCAAATTGTCATCTCCTTTCTCCAGCTGCTATTACTATCCCTGTGCTTGAAAAGCAAATAGATGTTTCATTTCATCTGCTACTTGTGGAACTGAAGTGCCATACTCCCAGTCTGAGGAGTAATGGTAAAAACCAACTTGCATTCGTAAGCTTGGTCTATATTTGAATTTTTGCTAGCCCAGCTCTGACATATAGGAGTGTGAAGGAAAAAAAAAAGAAGAAAATCACACCCTCTAACTGATGTAACAGCATGTACAAAAATCCTCATACATCTTTTGCCAAAATCACTTGGAAATCTGGTTTAATTTATCAGTAAAGAGCTTTTTTTTTTTTTTTAATGCAATCTATTTCTTGTTACAGAAGATTGCTAGATAGGCACTGGCTCTGTCAATATGGCTGTGAAGACAAACTTAAATTCCAAAGTAGTCAGCAGCTCTTAGAGTTTTCCAACCCAATATCTGCTAAATGCCAGACTGGTTTTTTTCCTGTGTTCAGCCTGCACAGGCCAACATCACATCACAACGGCTGCTACCGAAGTGAGATGAAGACACAGCATTTCAGCACCACTAGCACTCACATTTTCTTGCTAGAGAGACAAAGGTGGGAGCAGTGTTATCAGCTTCTATTAGACTAGTTGCTACAGCGGGAAGAAATGGATCCTGAATGGACACACCTCTTTGATGTTTTCTCCCAAACTACTTCTCACTTTTCTGACTGTTGTGCTGATGGGCATTACAGAAATCCATGAACCATATCCTAGCTTTGTTACCTCCTTCTTGCTATTGCTTTCTCAAAACCCCAAGCTTTCCTTCCCTAGCTATGTAACCCAGAATGACAGTTTATACATCAAGAAGCATCATGTCATTGTCAGTGTCACAGTCCCCTGGGCAGCCCTGTGCCAGTGCCTGACACTGTTGCTTGGGGAACGCTGGCAAGCATTGAGTCAAAAAACAACGTAAAGGGAAAAAATTAGCATGATCACTGGGAAGGATGACATAGTCCATATGTTTTCTTCAGAAAGGCCGCAGCTTCTTTAACACCATACATGCTTCGTAAGCAGAATGGAGCTGCTTGTTTCTGCCTGACTCCAGCTGCAGAGGCTTTGGCTGAGCACAGAGGTTCAGCAAAGACACATTCGTCTGCATTTGCCATGAAAAGGGCTTTCCAAAGTACACGGTGAATTCACTAATGCACCTCTGTGCTGCTCAAGTTTGTACTTTCTGGGTAAAATGTCTAAAAATAACCTCCTCTTTAATATTAAGCTAGAGCATAGATATTGCTTTTGGCAATTTGTTCACTGTGTTACAGCTGTGAGAATACTACCAAGAAAAAAATTTCCCACAGTCTGTTCTTCTGATTGGCTTTACACATAACACAACAGTAACAATATAACACTGTAAAACAAGTGACAGGAAAACATTTAAGTTCTACAGCTCTTTTCTTAACTGATCCTATTATGCTTAGATATTACTCTTTGTGCGGTACTGCATGTGAGACAGACTCTCCTTAGGGATGTTCGTAACAGCTACAATAGCTACCAGCAAGGAGAGGGGGAAGGTTGCAGTGAAACATACTTCTGGCTGTACGTGATATTAATAGATAGAAGCTAAGCATTGAAGCTAAAAGTAGTGTTTGACTTGAGTTCTTGTTTCAGGCTGGACTATATCACATGGGCATCAATGCCAGAGTGTCTCAGGTGCAGAAATAGTTCACTTGTCTAGAGGGGAAATCTACTCTTCCTTTCTCTGGACCAATAAAGAGCATAAATAAACTCTCACAGTTTCACTGGTTTCACTGGCACAGGTTCATAAAAATAAGTAGAGAAAACAATTTGTTTGGTGAGCAGAAAAAAATCATGGTCAAAGTAAGGAAACAACAAGAGAGCCATGCGAGAGCAACACAAACGTTATCCAGGAGAAAATGATCAAGCAAGGTTCCCAAAGACTTTAAAATGCCATTCTCTGCTTTAGATGCACACATTTCACCAATAAAATGCTAACATGCTCCTTTTTCACAGCATGATGAAGTCAAAGGTGTAGTTATATCTTTACTCGAGTAGGAATTCTAAAGATAAAGACCTACTCCTTAATACCCATATAAACACACACACACATGCACAGAATACAATCCTGCAATCCTAGAGTTTTCCATTTTCTTTAGGGTAACAAAACACTAATTGAAGACTTTACTTATAACTAGATTCTGATGAATTTTGATCCTCTCACCATCAAAAATATGGCTTCAACTCAGACAAATCTGTCTCTCTGCAAACAGTTTCTAGCTTTACGTATGTAAAAAGAGTAGAGCTTATTTGATCTGCCATCTTTCACAGTGCACTTTATTTAATGATTTTTTTGGTTATTTGTTTTGGGTGTTTTTAGCTGAAATGAATTTTTTTAATCATTCTGTTCAAAACACAAAACAAATGGTATAATTTTTGCTTGGCCTATTTGAGAATACACAACTGCCAGAAAATGGATAAAAAATAGGTTTTTGTTTTATTAATGGTATGTCATCTCCAAGATCACTTCTGAGAAAGATGCTACGTATTCCTCCCTGCCAAATTTCGCCTTTACCCTTTTCCTCCAGCATGAAAATAAACTAACCTGCTTTTCCTGCTTCTCTGTTGAATTATTCCTCTGTCCTACCTGATGTGCGATTGCATACAGGATGATACCAGTAAGAACATTGATTACAGGTGACATACTGGTGACAGTACACTGACATACATACAGGTGACATATTATTAGTGGTGTTTGCTGGTGGATTGTGACATACAACATACAATTACCTTCAAGGAGAAAAACACAGGCAAAACTCGAACTCTACAACATCCAAGTTTCAGTGTAATCAACAATAAAATTAGATTTTCTACTTTGGCAAACCCTCTTAGTCCTTCCTGCTTTACTAAAAACATTCTGTGTGGTGACATCACAAGCTTCAGAAGTGTCATAAATATAGATGCCATCATTTCACCAGTGGAGGTATTTTGGGATATCACCCATGAAAATGAAGGATGAGGGTTGGGGAGGAGAAGGTAAAAAGACAGTATAAACCCAGCTAGCTAGGATTCATTCCTGTACTAAATACTTTCAATCTCAAGGCACCATGTGGGGAATTTAGACAGGATTGATTTTTCCACCCCTTACCCAACAGAGGACAGGACAAAACCATAACCTTCCCTGGAGCATCTCCTGCTACCCTGGCTTTGGTCAGCCAATAGAATTAACAACATTGCTCGTTGATACTTCCTTCTTCTCATTTTTACATCACGCCATTCATTTCAACCCCCCTCAAAATCAAGGCAATTGTAATTTGCCTTGGCTTCAGATCTGCCATACTGTGGGACATTAATGGCAAACTGTTATGTGAGTTTGAAAGTTAAACTAAATGGAACAACTTTTTCTCACAGTAAAATACTTGGTCAGTTGATAATCCATGAGTGTGCATTGAACATACCAACCGTTCAAAAATAATAAAGACAAACCCCAACTTTATCTAAAAAAATAATCTTAAAACCAATCTTTTCAATTATACTTATTAAAAGTGTTTTTATTCCTATCTGCCTTTATACTTTTTTTGAAGCTTGGAAATAACAAAAGCAGCCAAAGCCTATACAAATAGAACAATTTTTGTTTTCAGATGAGTGAAAAACAGTATGTTCTCCAAAATGATTTTTGGTCAGTCTTTTAGGTGGAAAAAACATATACTCTTTGCCTGTGTGGCGTGACATCCCCCCTGTCCCTCCTCCCACTGCTTTTAGTCACCTTCCCATTTTCCAGGTGAAAGTGCAAACCAAAATAAGAAAGAAAAAAAAATCAATTATCCAATTTTTACAGTTCTCTAACAAGGACCAGTCTTACCTGATGAAATACCTACAAAGCGTAACTGTAAATTTTATCGTGTACCACACACACTTGGTCGATTGAGTAACAGCTATGAGCTCTTAAAAAATCAATCTATATTTATCACATAACCTAACCATTCTGAACAAAAAGAGGGACATATTTTCTAAACGTGCTACGATCTGGGATGTGTGTATGTGTGCGTATGGTGAAGAACATTTTGACCACAAGCAGAGCTGATTATCGATATAATTATGCTGCAATCACACTAAAGGAGAGTATCCAGTAAATCAAATCCAACTGTCCGCCCACTTGCAGTGAAGAGACTAAAACCTGTCAAATCAGGGAAGGAGGAACAGGTGGCCTCATTTGCAAAAAAAGGCTGTTCCTCGCACCACCGAGTGCCGTACATCAATACTCAAACATACACACATTTATTAAATATGGAATATCACTGCTTTGTGTGCAGCACATTAAATATGCTTCTGGTGCATGCACAGGTATAAAATCTGACACACAGGTCTCTTAATACACTGAGCAAATAACCTGGGACTTACTAAGTGCTGCCGTAAGTTTTCACCTTCTTATTTTTTTTTAATTGCTGCTGACAACAGTGGGCAGCTTTCTGGGCAGCTCTGCCCAGTCTGTGTCTTTTTAATGGCATCAGATCCACCAGTGGTTTGTGAGAGGCTCTTGCTAGGCTGATGTGGGACATCCTTTATTACCTCCATAATTTCCATTTTTCGACACTGCTGTCTAGCCAGGGCTCACACGTGCTGGGTCTCAAGAAATCCCTCGTGTCTTGCCTGAGTGGCAGTCACTGCTTCTCTGGATTTTGGAGATTTTGAATACTGAAAGAAGATTCCATCATCCTCCTATTCTGGTCTTCTTACATGGTATGCATCAGAGGCCAGGGAGTGAGCAGGAAGAGACAGTAGAATTCTTTGAACAGGGTGTTAAGGAAAAAAGTTAGCATATTTTTATGCAGTGCAGTGGCTCGCTTTAAGCACAGATGTGGAAGGGCACTGTGTGGTCTAACCGTGGTTCACGATTTACCCATAGCCACAGGACAGCTGGCATCAAAGGAGAGACTGAAAGACCAGCCAGTGTCTCAAAACAGATGGCAGTAAGAAAATCCAAATCTTATGAAAGTTACTCTTAATTCAGTTCTTACAGTGGAAGGAAAAGGCTTATAGGATACACGTCAATCAACTTATTTTAGCAGCCAGGGGTTAGCCAGTGGCAACAGGTACAGGAAAATACTGTTACGAATTGGGATGCAAGCAGCTGCATTCACCTGCTCACACAAGAATGATCTCTAAGGTGTGGATATTATAATGGCCAGACTATGAATCTTCAAACTCAAGGTTAATTCCCATTTTCAGTAATGGATGGGAAAAGCTGGAAATCCATCAAAACTATAAACAGGAGGAAAATGCCTCTGAAAGCAAATGTCTCGAGAAAGTACTAGGCATTAAATGAAATGCAGGTATGACAAATGCTGTGGGCTCTCAACATTCAAGTACATTCTCTTTCCAGAGTTACCCAAAGGAGATGATGAAAATAGCTGAGATGTGTTAGAAGTGAGGTTGTGGCAGCTGCCATGTAATAGGAACATCTAAAAAGCTCCAGTCTCAGGGATGCCTCTATGGCATAACATCTAAAATCACAAAACTTACAGGATTTAACAGTGCAGAACATAGAAGACTGTCTGGGATAGACAAGAATTGCAGTTAGGAGCCCAAATACTACATAATAAGACACAATGGTGATCTGTGAAGTCATTAACTCCTTATTTTCCTAGTTGCAGATGATCTTGTTTTACAATTCCTTTCACAAGCACAATACAGCTGTGTTCAAGTCTTGATAACCTAGAGACCTATAGAAACACAACAAACCTTGTATGGATGTATATACCTTATGCCCGGGGCTAAAATAATACTTTTCCTCTGAAGATGGCATACTTCAGTCGAAAAAGCTCTGTAAAGGGATTTTAAAGAACCATCTGAAGTGGAAAGAAGGCATTTACCTTGCCAATCATTTGTTTATAATTGTTTTGTGCGATTTCAGTGGACACAAACTGATTTAGGAGAGAAACAATTTGCAAAGTACTCTTAGTTAGTAACAGTGTATGCTTTACAATTTAATCTGTAGCCTGCTTCCCATAATATTCTGTAATATCTTTCTGCTCTCGGTAGCATAGCAGGCAGTTGCCCAAGTAAATCCCACATGAGATAGGTGACCCCTTTATGACCCAACATTTACAGTAGATGAAAGAAATCCTGCTTCGCTCATAAAACAAATCGTTCTCCTCTAATAGTCTATCATTTGCAGCTATCATAAAAATACCCTAACCGTATTTAGCAGGCAGGGGCGCAGTTCTGAGCTTGAAGGTTAAAGACCTGCACATGTCCATCCCCATGGCTGGACTGCTAACGCAAGTTGGTAATTCACAGCAAACTACCATCAAATGGCACTGAAAAATGAGAAGCCCGATACAAGAACAAAGGACCTCCTGGAAGCTGCAGAGTTAGGTACCGTTGGCCCGTACAACACTGGGGAATGCTGATAAACTTTGCAGCCAATACACCCAGGAATATTAACGGGAACATTTTCTTTCCACAATAGCCACTGAAGTCTTTAACTTAGGATATAATGTTTTCATCCAACTCAACATCTCGCCACTTCCTCTCCAAGGCAAGCCATACTGATGACATCTTCCTTATCATCAATAAAAATGATGTACAGCAGATTGTAGAGTTATTCAACAAACAATTTCCAAAGACCACCTTTACTACAGCATATAAAACAGATCTAGGACTCCCTTTCCAGGATGTCAGAATTTTATGAAGCATCGACTCTACACTTGCAGCTAGCTGGTATGAAAAGAACGGCACTTCGGGTTGATATACAGCATTTCGCTTGCCTCAGCACATTCCCATGACTGCACAAAAAGGATGCCTGGAATGATGCTCATTATAAAAAGCACCATGGAGGTGATGCAAGAGATGGAAAACCATTTGCACAACACACCTAGAAAGAGCTGAGTAGATATTGCTGCCCATCAGCAAACTTTGTCTGAGCCTAAAAACTACCCTGCACGTGGATGGCTCCACTAAGTACCATAGGCAGACAAGACCTGCTGGTCTTGATGCACCTTTTCCTGATTAGTGCTGTAAAGATGTCCCTGGGAATTGATTGCGTAAATCCTCTAGTTAGGTAGAAATTATTTTCCAACAAAATTGAGCATCACAGAATGATTATTTCTGCTATCAGCCAAAACACTTAAGAAGGTGGCTTGCTATGATCACAGCAGCGGCAAGGGCAAGCTGGGACCTAAGCACAGACTTAGAGCTAAGAACAGACTGTTAGAAGCATTTCTAAATCAACGACTGAATCTTTTCTTGAGGATGTAGTGTTTATTTCTAATCGTAGAGATTAGTCATGAAGAGTCAAAAGACAGTCCAGAAGCAAATTTGTTACTCCGTTGGTCTGAAGAAGAAGACCAACACCTCAGTGTTTCCTACCCACCTTTGCTTTTTCCTGTCAGCATCTCCTCTCCTGTAACTCCGTTTTCAAACACAGGGACATCACAATTATTCAGGAACAGCCCCTCTAGCAAAGATAAAATGAAAGCAACATAATCAGCACTGCACTGACCAAGCACACTAAATCCTACACTCCCTGGAATAAAAAACTGCCTTTAGGTGATTTCTGTATCCTGCAGTTTGCATCTTATTTAGAAGAAGTAAATATGTGGAAGTTAGTGCAAAGAAGTCTACTTTGGGTGAAAAGGTTGGGTACCATAACAGTTACCTTCTCCATTTCATAGTGCAGGTAGTATAATATACTGCATGGGAGAAAAGTTAAATGGATTTGCATCTAAGTTTCATCACTTTTAAGGTTCCCAGTATTCAAGCCTCCCTTTAAAAGAGCCCTAGTGGACAATAAAATCTTTTAGAAAATATACAGCAAAGCAGCAATGCCTGATAAACAGACATAAAATTAGACTGCTGTAATGTTTCAGCTGTTCACTTCCTTTGATACAGGCAGCTGGTAGTAAGGCATTTGAAAAGGCAGAACAAGTAATTTCTAATGGATAAATATATATTTTTTCCATACCATACATATTTTAAACACACACAAATGCACATACTCTCATACGTGTGCTAATAGGACAAATTTACAGGGCAAAAGGAAATGAACAGTCACCAATGTAGATTCTGAGTTACCATTAAGCATTTAAAATAATTACAGCTTTTAAACCATGGAAACAAGAATTTTAAAAGGATATTTTTGGTATCTTTCCCTCTAAAGTGAAAATTCCTCAGCCATTTCCGCCTGAGTGAAATTAGAATTTCACCAGTGCCATTATTTTATAAAAGCAAAAGATTTTCACTGAAGACCTTTAACAATAGTGTCCCCAAAGTACCTACCCCCCTTCCTGGCCTGAGAAAGTAATTTGTGCTAATATCTCAGAACACAATTAGACTGTTTCTTTAACATTAATAAATGGAAGGCATTCTCCTTTGCAGACAGACAATATTGACTCACAGAAGCAGGGAGATGGCAGCTGTCCCCTCTCTCTACACATTGTGTTTCATATGCAGGTACGTGCTTCCAGGTATAAGTCCCCATAAAACTTCACTCACTTCAAAAGGGAACAATTGGATGTACAGCTCTCCACAATGAATTTCTCAGTAAGATACCTGCACTGGAATCAAAGGATATTCATTATCCAGGAAAGGCAATTTGCCATTACAAGCATCACATTCAGCAGACTAAACTGACCTGTCTTTATCCAATTGTGCTCAATCAGTGAATCGTTAAAGAATAAAAAAAATCTACAAAAAAAAAAAAATTGAAAACCAAATCCTTGACTTGTGTAGAAAAACACAACCAAAACCCCCAGTGTTCACCATAAGAAGCCAAGAACCCATTATACCTTATGTAATAGGCCTTTGGTCTTGCTTTCCTCCTCCCTACAGCCTCCGTGCATTTCTCAATAGCTCTGGGAGGTCTGTGCAGCCTGGACAACCTCATCTTTCATGACCAGGCATAGGAGGACAGAGGAGTTTTTTAGAATGTCCCCAGGTGCCCAGCTCCTCCAGGTCTTCCTGCAGAAGAGGGGGAAAATATTTTTGTTTGTATTTTGTTTTTCAACTCTAACGTATTCTACTTTCCTTCTGTATTTTATGTATTTATGTTCATAAGTGTTTGCAGTACCTTTCCACTTTGTGGCAACTTGTGTTGTGTGTCAATTTATATCAAGTATCACATGAATCAGTCCTTATTCTGTATACAGCTGCAAGCCCATCCCTAATCAATCAAATTAGATAATTGTTTCNGGCAGCCTGTGTTGTGTGTCAATTTATATCAGGTATCACATGAATTGGTCCTTATCCTGTATACAGCTGCAAGCCCTTCCCTAATCAATCGAAATAGATAATTGTTTCTAGAAAAAATAAACCCAAACAAACCACATTATCTTTATTTGGCTTGAATGCATGGTCAAATGGTTTTGCAGTTCTTTTCACATCTGGACGTATAAAAAAGGAAAAAAAAATCCTGTCTCATGGATATGGTTTCTTCCCCCAAAACAATGAATATGCTCTTATCAAGTATACGCCATGAAGGTACAAGTCCTTGAGGTCTTTCCTCATTTACAACATGTACTCAGCTTTCTTTTTTTTGTATTTGTGCAATGAAAATAAACATAAAAGTATTTTTCTGCACCCTTAGTATGTACAGGTATATATATTCAGGATGGGAAGGCACTAATCAGCATGTCCTGCTGCCCCACTGCAGGGCACAAGGAGCTTATTCTGGTGCTTTGATCAGTGAGCCCTGACACCTCCCATTTCATGAAGCTGCTGTGAGGCTGGAAAGGACCTCAGATGCTTTAAACAATAGTGATTATTGACTCAACTGGCCTCGATTAACAGAAAAATAACACTATATTGAAATTCCATATTGAATTTCCTCATTCTAAGATATCAGGTAGCTCAGTAACCTTTAAAGATAGGGCAAGCCTGAGGCATGAACTGAAGAAAATATCTGCAACTACCATTATCAGCCAGAATCACTAGTATGAAAAAAGCATATGACAAAAAAAAATTATAAACCCAACCAAACTAAAAGAACAAATGCTTTGCATGGTTTCTTAACATCTTCCTATTGATATCTGTTTGAAAAAAATGTTCTCCTTATAGAGTTTAATATCTTACGGTTTTGTATTAGCATGAACTATAATTCAGAAGAATGAAACAATGAGGGGACCACATTGCCTTGGAGAAGATCAACACCTTTGTCAGTTTAGATGTTGAGAGACCAGGTGGTTCCACAGGGGGTGAGAGAGGGCTGCCCATACCTGACACATGCTACCATGAAGAGAAAACTTTAGGACATTTCAGGTATACATGGGAGTTAGTCAAGACACGAGATGCTTCTTCATGTGTTTTGAAAAGACACAGGACAACACTGATTCTTCCTATGAGGAATTCACAATACTCTCTCTGTTTCCTGTGTGCTGCTGCAATTAGTACTGCTCTCTTAATCGTGTTATGCAAATAGCCTGAGAGGGAACAAGGGAGAGGAGGGAGGCAGACAATCTGAGGAGTAAAGGATGACAGTTTTCAATGGTTGCAACTTAGCTCCTTGATTAAAATTCCTGGTATTCTTAAAGGTTTCTTATCAAAAGGCTTAAAAAGAAAGATTTTTTAAAAAATAAAAATAAATGAAGAAAAATGGATCTCTCATTTCCAAGGGATACAATGGAGATCACCTTGTAGTCTGGCAGCAGAATTGATATGATTTGCATTACCAAGGATGACTAAATGGAGTGTNATATTCAGGATGGGAAGGCACTAATCAGCATGCCCTGCTGCCCCACTGCAGGGCACAAGGAGCTTATTCTGGTGCTTTGATTAGTGAGCCCTGACACCTCCCATTTCATGAAGCTGCTGTGAGGCTGGAAAGGACCTCAGATGCTTTAAACAATAGTGATTATTGACTCAACTGGCCTCGATTAACAGAAAAATAACACTATATTGAAATTCCATATTGAATTTCCTCATTCTAAGATATCAGGTAGCTCAGTAACCTTTAAAGATAGGGCAAGCCTGAGGCATGAACTGAAGAAAATATCTGCAACTACCATTATCAGCCAGAATCACTAGTATGAAAAAAGCATATGACAAAAAAAAATTATAAACCCAACCAAACTAAAAGAACAAATGCTTTGCATGGTTTCTTAACATCTTCCTATTGATATCTGTTTGAAAAAAATGTTCTCCTTATAGAGTTTAATATCTTACGGTTTTGTATTAGCATGAACTATAATTCAGAAGAATGAAACAATGAGGGGACCACATTGCCTTGGAGAAGATCAACACCTTTGTCAGTTTAGATGTTGAGAGACCAGGTGGTTCCACAGGGGGTGCGAGAGGGCTACCCATACCTGACACATGCTACCATGAAGAGAAAACTTTAGGACATTTCAGGTATACATGGGAGTTAGCCAAGACACGAGATGCTTCTTCATGTGTTTTGAAAAGACACAGGACAACACTGATTCTTCCTATGAGGAATTCACAATGCTCTCTCTGTTTCCTGTGTACTGCTGCAATTAGTACTGCTCCCTTAATCGTGTTATGCAAATAGCCTGAGAGGGAACAAGGGAGAGGAGGGAGGCAGAAAATCTGAGGAGTAAAGGATGACAGTTTTCGATGGTTGCAACTTAGCTCCTTGATTGAAATTCCTGGTATTCTTAAAGGTTTCTTATCAAAAGGCTTAAAANAAAAAAAAAAAAAAGTAAATTGATATTCATGACACCAACAAGGTTGGAAAGGAGAAAAAAACCCACAGCAAGGCTTTACGTGTACATGCATTCTTGTACTATACAAGCAATAATCTTATATTCTACTGGCACTACACTACTCCAAGAGGCATCTCTGCATTTGCATGACACCTCTAGGAAATGATTTGCAATTATACACCAGTTCTGAAAAGCGGTGCTGCAGCAATCAGTGTCGGCTATAAAAACATTAATTATTTCTGATAAATTCATTCTTCGAGTGCATTCTGAACACACACAAAAAGTTTAGCAAGCTGTAAATTTGATTTTGGAATCAACGTATTGCATTTTAAAGGTTTCTGGTGTGAAAGGAGTAGGGGAGGACATGGGGACTCTCTCACATATCAACACTGTAATCTCTCAAAAATAAATGATGTTATTATTTTCAAAATGTTATACTGACTGCATTATCATTAATGTATTTATCTACACATGAATGTATGTACATGGAATATTGCAGGTATGTACAGTGGAATTCTGCTTTGACCACACAGCACACAAAACATCTCCTATACAAGATATGTACAATTTCACGAGTATAAATCCATATTTGCCCCCTACATGTGTATTATTGGCTTGGGTTGGCCCTAGGCTAAGGCTATCTTATAACTTTTAGTCATCCTGGAACACGGAGCCTGTGTGCACCATGGTATCTTGGCACTGCTTGCAAATTTACTTGGGATCACACTTTAAAAAAACCCAGGGTGAGTTTAATTGAAAAAAAAAAAAATATTAGCTCTAACTAATGTTACCCAACCACTTTATTCAGGTTTTGGGACTTTATTTCAAGCCTTCATATCACTGAAGTTTTGCTCTTGGAGTCATAGATAAGAACTTATTCAGGATTTATAAGAAAGCATAAATGTTGCACATACAAGTCTATACCAAATATTCCTCAAAGACTGCAGAGTGGAAATCTCTTGTGGTATTTAGACACCAATTCTTACTGAAAGAAGCATGTATGGCTACAGTACCATGCCAAAAGGCTTGTTAAATCATTGTGCATTTGCCTTTCACCTTCTAGACCAAAGCACAGTGGTGACATAGCATTGGCACTGTAGCTGTAATTCTCTATGGCCCAGAGATAGCAGGGATTTCACTTGAAGCACATAAATCCCTGCCTTTCCAAACAGCACAGTCCCTGTGGTGAGTATCTTCATGGGCTGTGCTCTGCCCCAGTTCTCTCTTTCATGGATTGTGAATAGTTTTTCCCTCATTGGAATTCTCCCATCTCTCTGTCAGTCTTCCATTTTGTCAGCTTTCTGATAACAGCTGATAAAGTCTGAGCTTTTTTCCTCTCCAGTGTCCAATATTGAAAAAAGTTAGGAAGAACATTAGAATTAGGAAGGGATATCAGCATTTGCTTAATATCACACAAAGACAACAGGTACTGTTGGATACAATTCTGAAGTGTGAGAACACATTAGGTAAATGGCATTGTCTAGTTCTTTTTATTCTTGTTTAAAAGAGAAAAGTTGCAAAGAAGTTATTCATTTATTTGTTTTTGGAGTGGAACCAAAATCTTTGAGTGCTTGAGCATGGCAACACTGAATCATTCAGTCAGATTCCCTCTTCCTCCTCCTCAAACTTGCTGCATCTCCATTGAAATATATCAAGCCCATTAAATCTGTTGCTTACCTCCTTGCCAAGAAAATATTTTTTTAAAAAGCAGTTTGAAAAGTGTTTTTTAATTTGCAATATCTGTGAAAAGATTATTTCACCTTTTTATCCTCCAATATTTTTGTATAGCTGTTTATTATATATTACATAGACGCTGCCTTTATATTTGCAGATACAAACGTATGAATAAAATATTTTGCAGACAAGATCATAGATAAAGGCTAACAAATGCACTAGTGATTTTTTCATTTGTAGTAACACAGTGACCTTTTTTGCATTGTAAATTTCACTATACTTGGGTTGGAGTGAGGACATGAAATATGTAGCATCAAACAAGTATACATAATGAACTAAAAGCAGATATCTGAGGAGCAAGACAACTGAAACTCTCCTCAGATTTAACAATTTTCAATGTCTTAGTGTCATAGCATCTTAGTTTGGTTCTTAAAGAAAACCAGGAAAGTGCCCTCTGATGTCCTCAGATAACCTCTAGATGATGGGTATGATGGAAGCAATACGTACACTAACATAGTTTTACGCTGTTCATCTCATGTCAGGAAGAGCATAATTTTCTGCAAAACCCTTTCATATCGGTGGTTATTAATGACAATTAGCCCTGAAAAGTTTTCAGCAGCGCGGTGCTGTTTGCAGTGAAATGTAAAATGCCTTATTTAACAATGTGTCCATTAGCAGACCTCAGATGAAAGCTGAATTGAACACCTGCATTCAGATTCTTCTAAACAGTGTTTCCAGCTGTACTGACAAATCATACCTAGTTATTTTCCATGAAGTAAATTATCTCTTTAGAGGAGATCTGTTGGAGAGACATCAGTCCAATATTCTTCACCCATGAACGGTAACACAGATTTACCAACCAAGTACGCCTTGCAGACTTGGAGGTGCCTTTGCGCATTCCTGTCCCCGAATGTCATCACTTCATAAAAGAAACTGAATCCCTAATGTCTTCTTAAACCCCTATGATAGCAGAATAACAGCAAGTATTTAGAGACAGAAGTAAGAATAGATGTAAGAAATACGTCAGAGAAGGTGAAATTTTTTTGCTTTTCATTTGTTTTCAGACAACCAAAATAAATTCTAATGCCTGTTCAAAAAAGTATACATATACAATAGGTTTCTATGGAATAATTGAGACCAGAACAGAAGGTGTCCACTTAGATATTGCTATATATAATCTTTTGTTATGTGTTCACTGTATTTTAAAACGCAGCACTACTTCTTGAAGAGTGGTTCTCAGCTGACCTTCATCCTGGGAAAGGACTTTGAATTTCAACTTTTATTTTGCTTAGTTGATTTTCATTTCAGATGTTCCCCCCTTTAGACCTTTTGGATCTGTGTTTAGCACTGCAGTTTTTGGTGCTACCCACAGATAACTGATGCTTAAGCAATTATCTAGCCAAACATCCCTACAGCCAACGTGTAGTCAATTATTTTAATATTGTCTTTTAAATGAATCACTCTAATCATTCTGGCTGCCTACCTCTAAGGCTAAATTAGTCAGTGTCTTTTGTGTTTTATGGGTCAATTTTAGAAAGGTCTCGGTGATGGCCCAAATCTACTCCCATTGAAATCGATGGCAAAACTCCCAGGATCCTCACTGGAAGCAGGTTTTGGCAAGTACAGAAAATTTATGAAAATACCAGTCTTCAGGACAAAATTTACTCAATGTGTGTCTCCTCTATGGCATTAGAGAGACATCTACCCATGACACGTACACAGAGTACACTAAATTGAGCTGCCTTTTCTGTGCTCCTGCTCTGCACAGCAACATTATACCCCTTTTGCTTTCCACAACTGCCTGAAGTCATTACTGCTACCTAAATCCCTTTTCCTCCCTGAGCTAATCATCCACCTCTTAAATTATTCCTTTTGCAATGGTTGTAAGTGCATATTATAACAACCTGAATTTCACTATGTTGGTCAGAATTTTCCCTCCATTTATTCTTTGTTTTCCCACAAAGAGACACCAATACTACCCCACACAACTTAGAAAAAATTTTGCATTGGTCTGCTGCTTGCCCCATCTTTCAAGTTCATTAAATAAAATGAGGCTTATTACCAATCCCCAAAGTACCCCTAATTGCTATTTCTCTCCAAATCGATACACCACTGTTTATCCTTCAGCCAGCATGGACTCCATGTGATCACGCTCACAGCCAACTTCCTTTGTACTTCTTTTCCAAGTAGGATTTGGTGAGGCTCTGAAGTCAGGCTGTTATAAAAATGTAGATAGATTGTAAGTACTGCCTTTCCTCTAATGACCAGTTTTGTAATTTTAATAAAGAGGCAATCAAGTTAACAATGGTTTGGCAAACCTCCTCTCCGCGGGACCCAAATTTCAATCTTGGGTGCACAAGGCTAGAAGAACAGATCTGCACGCAGAAAGCAAAGTACTCATTCAGCCACCTAATACCTATTATATAATTTGTAGCAGCAGTTAGGATCCTTAATCTGGAATATTATGCTATGTGCTAGGATCAAAAAGGGAGATCATCCTCAATCATAATTTTCAGAAATTACTTAAAAGCCTAAATTAAATACAGGGATATGCAAACTAAAGATGACATCAGTGCTTATCTATGATGGAAATAAATACACTTGAAAACAAAAAGGTGCTCAGAACAGAAATACTGTTCACATCGAAAGTTGCTGCAAAACATTAGGAAATCAGCTGGTACCTCTGGAGTCAGGATTGTGAGTTACTTTACAGTCACCCTATCAAGTAGCCAAGTCAGAAGGTGGTAAAAATTAGAAATTCAGTCTCTGAATCTGAGACTTGTAAAAGCTATCGTAAACGTAAAATGCAGTAGTTCTTCCACCCTTTATATGGATTTTAAGGTACTCACAGATTTTATAATCTCGATACTACTTACATTACTTCCTCAGAGACTGAAATTTCAGGATTACTGGTTACTGTTGCCAACTTGGTCAAAACATTATTATCTCATTTGTTCTCACATTTGGCCATCCCTCATAAACTAAAATAACAGCCAGGAGTGGGCAAGTCAGACTTCAGGGAGCTGGTGGAGAGGCTGCGTACCCAAGCTGCTCTGTGAGTATGGGATCTGCAGGGTCCAGCAGCATCCTCAGTCTCTCCTACCATTTCTGATGGGACTATCTGAGGTTGAAAATGCTGCCCAAAGCAAACCCATGCCATGATCATCTCTGTTGCAAAGGGCAAAGGCAGAAGCAGATTTCCCTGGCCTTGGCTCTGAAGTGAGGAGCTGTGCCTTGTGGTTCTCCACCAATTCTTTGCTGTGGTTAAAGCTCTGGAAAGACTGCACATGGATCTGGTTGTCACTCAATTAGCACCTTCAGGATGGCTTCTTGGCTTTCCTGATGAGAAACTACCATTTATAACCTCTGCTGAACTGTACTCACCTCTCAGGAGATATCTGAGCTGGGAAATCCACCCCCTATCCTCCAGAGCACAGAGTCCCCTTTTTCAGGTTTCTCCATAATGGCTCCATGAATATCTCATCTGTGCACTGCTGTAAATACTAGGAAACCTATGGGGCTGTGCTATAAAATGCAGCTGACAACATTTAAATCACAGTGTTGAGCAAGCCAGAAATGGTTTGCTCTCACCAAAGAGCTGGAACAGCCAGGAAGCAGAGTGGAAATATCACATTGATTAAAAAAGATAAAATTTCCCGTAATTTTTCATTTCCATTATATTTAATCCAGGTACAGTAATCACCCATTTAATTTCTTTTTCTTTACAAAAAGACTGCCGCCTACCACCACACACAGAGAGAAAAGTCAGGCAATTTATTCTTTAACATATTTTTCCTGAACTGACCATGACCTCACCAGGTGTATATTTCTCTCCACTTGACATTATCACAGAGTGAAAGAGTAGTTTTACCTTGCACATAAGACTTAAGAAGAGTAAGTCATTGATCTTGGTTTTCATTTCTGTCACAAAGGAATGCACAGGCATTTTTTCTTCCACAAATGTGGATTTGGGTAAAAGCCAGCTTTACTTCTCTGGTAATATACACCACCAGCGTGTATTACTGTGTGTGACTGGCAACTAATGCCTTTGCCTACGAAAGAGGAGAGAAGTGGCATTTGTCATGGCATGCCTTTGACATTTTCCACAGCAAGGGGCAGATAATATCAAACCCTTGCTCATCCATTCAGCTTCCTGAGGAGAAACAGACTTCAAAAAATAAACCCAAGGAAAAACAGACTGTTAGACACTTGTCCGAAATGCTGCAAGAAAAGAAAAAGGGTTTATGAATGTATCAAACTGCAGGAATGTGGTTTATATTTGATTAGCCCTTGTTCGTTCTTGTCTGTGCAATTACACACCACCATCTCCTAGAGCAAAGCTTGACCCCACAGGGTCTTGATGGAGCAACAGGAGTTTGGGGTTAAATCCCCCAGCAGATAGCCCCAACAAAAGATCCACACTGAGAATTAGATACAAATATTTGAAACCTTTAATTTCTCACCTATCGACAATGAACATAAATACCAGAAAAAGCAAGGCTGCGCATCCCATGGGGTCCATCTATTATTAGCTTCCCATACACCAAATTGGCTGTGTAACTGGAAGAACCAGAGGCTTCACCATAACTTATTCAAGTGTCCCCAAATCCATGGGGCAGCCCAACGACTGCAAGCAGTGCTACAGAGAGTCCCTGCTGGGGGAAGAGTCTTGAAATAGTACTGAAGGTTAATTCCTAAAAATGAATCTATTCTCCAACACGACTGACCTTTCAGCCTGTGTAACGCTCCATACTTGGGATATTCAGGTGGACAAGCTGCACTTTGTGTTAAACACTTGCAGTGCTGGCCTGTTCAGCTAAGCAGCAGCTGGATTGAAAATTCATCCTAGAGCCACAACTCCTGCCATCGAGGGAAGCGAGCCAAAGGCTGGAGATGCCAGCAGCAGCGCTTGGCGTGCCTTGGGTCAGATCCACCAACACAGCAGGACCTGTCCGGTTCTCTTCATCATTCAAATAGTATTTCTTTCTGTTCCAAACCCATGACACTTTAAAGCAATTAGATAGTAATGTCAAGGAATAGAGAAGGCTTTTATAGCTAAGGTACCATTATTTTAATGAAATCTACTACAGTATATTTTCTAACAAAGAAAACTTTACTCTGGCTTGTTTCAGTGAATTTGTACACTTAGTAGACAATTCACAATGGTTGCAATATGAAGCTATAATTCAGCCATATAAACTGTATTAAAATGATAAATCTAGACTCTCTTAATCTTTACCCTACCCTCTGTGAGTTCAGGATGTATTTCTTTATTCTCCCATTACGATCACCTTCTCCTTGCATTCAGTCTCCAGGCTGCAGACCATAAAGGTTTATACCCATGGTAACCTTCATATGCCAGAACTGGTTTCAATGAAGTTTACAGCGTGCGATGCTAAACATGTGTATAGCCTTAGTTTGTAAAATTGTTGCAAGAGTGATTGTCTATATAATTGAGCACTTTGTAGTATATGTGGCTGTTGACACATATAGGCATGTAAAATCTTTAAACTCCAAAAATATATTTATCAAATACTAATAAACCTACATACACTGCATGCATGCACATGCTCAAATATAGAATATGCATGCATAATTTAGTTGCAGTTTCTAAAGTAAAGAAACTTGAGATTTAAATAGGAGTTTAACACAAAAGATAGCTGCCAAGAAAAGCCAGAAGCAGAAAATGACCTAAAGCTGAACCTTAATGACCTCTCATCTATCAACAGAAATATTAGAAGACCCAATGCCAGACTATCTGCATAACAAGCACAACCATAACAGAAAAATAAGAAAGTGCTAACTTATGGTAGATGACATTAAGCTTTCAACACTTGAATATTTTTGAATGAATGTGCAGGTAGTTACTTTACTTAGCATTACAAATTTAAGTTAGAGTATGCTGCATATAAGCACATCCATATTTCATAAACCTCTGTGTGGGTTCCCAGTGTTACCAAATAAGTGGTATAGATTCCTTTCCTAGATCTAATGGCAGAGTACATTCATTTTAATGATCCTTAATTCTATGCAGGCTAGTACCTTAGAAACTACCTCACTGTATTTTTTTTTTACTTACTGGAT
Source organism: Piaya cayana (assembly GCA_013389865.1). Taxonomy (NCBI): domain Eukaryota; kingdom Metazoa; phylum Chordata; class Aves; order Cuculiformes; family Coccyzidae; genus Piaya; species Piaya cayana. Next base: position 2,190 of record WAAB01023620.1, on the reverse strand, counting down.
GTACTGTGTGGTTTTGCCTTGAATTTTCACATGGGGTCATATCTCCAGCTAAACTCAAACTTCAATATGGGCCAGTTCTGTAGCACCTTTGTACTACTGAAGGGTCATGAACTGTAGACAGGTGGGATGTTATGGGATAGAGTGCTGGGTTTTGGCCTTCAGATAGTCAGTATTGTGTGATTTACCCCATTTGGTTTTCAGATGTTTGAATTTTCTGAGGGAGAATAGAAGGAACCTTGATTGAATGTAAATGATGTTTTCATATGGTAATATATTACTTGGCTTGGACTGAGCACACAGCGGCATGAGGTGCATTTGAGACATAAAAGAAAACAAAAATCCTTGCACTGAAGATTTTATAGCCTAAAAGAATGAGCCCTGGATTCTCTCCAAGGAGAAAAAAACCCAAAGTCACTCTTGGGAATATATCCCAAGATATATTTGAGAGAATGATTTTCAGGATTTTATGTCTCGTAGAATTAATATCCAGGAAACTTTCAAGCTGCCACCACATCATCTGGGTGCAGGGCAATGTCACTACTGGTGCTCACCTTGCAACAGCCCTGCAGCAGAGACCATGCAGGGGCAGAAATGTAGAGTTAACTTTAAAACAACTGTTGAAACACAGGAAATATTGTATGTGGAATACTGTTGAAGGTTTTGGGCTTCTTCTGTCTTCCCAGGGGGAGATAAGTCAGAGATAGGGACCTTGAAACATACCACATATTTGGTACAGATATTACTCAGTATGGATCCTTAAAATGCTCCTAACAGAGGGACGTCCCCACGTCCCAACTCAACAAAACCCCCCACTCTCTTGTTCCCGGGTCCTATAAATCAATGCAGCATGTGGCCTTTCAACTGCAGCCTCTTAGGCGCAATCCTGTCTGCATCCACGTTCCTAAAGCAATTTGCTTCATGCTGGGCGTTTGTTTTGCTCAAATGTGAAAATCAGTTTTTCTTGGAGCCTTTACCATGCTACTATTTCATGTGTGGCATTGCTGCATCAAACTGCCTGTAGCAGAGTGGCTGCTTGCAGATCTCACACATCTTTTGCTTTGTCTTCAAGTATGGGCTCCAACAGAGTCCACCTCTGTGTTAAAATGATAAGACCAGGGAAGATTTTGGCCACAATATAACACTGTATATAACCTGTGTGAAAACAAACCCAGCTCAGTGAAGCATGCATTATCAGCTAATAGGATATTACATCCCATCTATTTGCTTTTACCATCTTTTAAAACAACATGATTATGCCAAATGCATCGTTAGGGTGGGATTTACAGGAACATTCAGCCTAATTTCTCCCTGCAAGCAAAATCCATACCTGTGCAGTGGAAACAGCAATATACAAAAATAAGGAATGCTGAAGAGGACAAGCTGTTGAAAGGATGTCCTCTTTATTACCAGTACACTGAGCATGTGCTGTCAAAGTTTTATATGTGACTATATCATTCTAAACAAACAAGAGTCTGGTGTAGAGCAGAAAAGCTGACAGAAAGAATGATTTAAGATGAGGCATCTTTCAGCAACCACTTAAGGGCTGTTCATAGATAAGGCATGGGTAACTGCATCACAGACTCTACCTTGAGTCCCCTTCTGAGTGGCACAACAATCTCTGGCCAAGTTCACAGCCAAGGAACTCAAAGGTAAAAAATATTAGCAAGGCTTAAGAGAAGACAGGTGGCTGTGGTATTAGATGAGTCAGATCTGAATGCAAGTGACTTATGAGAAACAGAGAGAGAGTTTTAGGTGAGATGGATGTGTTTAGACTGTGGGTTGTTTTAAAGGCACTTTCTAAGCTTTGTTCCTGCTGCAAGATATAGAGGGTACATCTATGTTAGTGTTTTATTGCAGATCAGCAGTGCAGTGTTGGACTATACCTCTCGATCATCCCCACTGATTTGGTTCACTTCAGTTTCCCGGGGATATAAATGTTATGATAAAACAACTCTGCAAGATGTACTCCAGAGGCACATGATGCCCTCTGGCACTAACAGAGATGCACCCAACAGGACTAGATTAGAGATACCTGGGAGCAAAATCCCTGGGGATGGTAGGTCCTTATCAGCAGCTGCTTTACTCTGCAAGTCTGCTCCATTTGGGCTGCACCATTTCTTATGTTATGAAATCATACTGATATTACAAGAGTCCATCTGGTAGTCATGGATGTCCTCAAAAAGGAATTCT